>APFE030535282.1:81550-92694 GCA_000404065.3 Pinus taeda | reverse complement strand
GTTAGGTTGTCTCTAGCCTATTTTGTCTCACATGCGTACATGTGGAAAATTATATTATTGTAAATATGTTGTAAGTGAAATTCCAAGTGTCACTAGTGGAATGTGAATAGACACAATGTAATGTGAAGAGTAATGAGAGTAGTCCAAGAGTTAAAGGGGAATGTCAAGGGTCACCCCACCCTTTTCTATATATAGAACCTCAGAACTCATAGTATGGGCTTTTGGGAGCGAATCTTTTGGCTTGGCATTTCTTAGAGAAGGCTTAGAGAGTATTGTCATGAGCCTTGGTTTCTCCACATTATAGAGTGAGTACATCTCTTTGGAGGAGCAGGCAGTGTTGGCTGTAATGTTTCACTATTAGGGCTAGTGGTTGTCAATGTTGTATGTATGGATGGAACTTTCACTTAATATATATAACTAAGCCAACACATTTTCATGCATATGTTGTTATTGTAGTTCGACTATTCTGGTTGCTTTAGAAATGTATGTTATTTAACTTATGCATTTGTGTATAAACTATTTTTTATGTGATTGTATGAATCTTTTTGGAGATGTGTTGTTGTATTAACTCGTGACTTTGGATTGTGGACTATTATGTTTCCAGCCTATGATGTCATTCATCTTGTATGTTCCTTTCAGGCTGCGTACTATTACAGGATTATAAGTGGCACACTTCCTTTTCCCCTTTGTTTGTTAGAACCCCCATGCATCTCACTTGACTCATTGTAAGGTCACACACTTTCTTCCGACTAAGTTATCATACTTACCTCGACGTGCTACCGCAATCAAGGCACTACTTTACTACCCACTACTGGGACTCCTACTCCAAATGGTATGAGGTCTAGCTGGGACTTCTTACCGAGGAGATCCCCTGACATGCTGGCGGGTCTAACACCACCAACAGACCTCTATAGATTGTTGCAAGGTCATTTTTCATCTCCATCAAGAACCTCTGATCCATGGTGGTACTTATATTTTGATCACATGGAACTTCAATTAGCAATGAGAAGATTCCATCCAATGAAAAAAAATTGATGAAAGTGGCATTTTGTACCTCAAAGATAATTCCAACAGCTTCACCAATGTTCCAACAGCCTTGTGCAAGCTTCAAGCCAATCATCAACTACAACACTCACATCATGAGCATCTGAGTGGCATCACTGTAGCTAGGGATGTCAAGAAGCAAAAACAACAACAAAAAAGACCGAGAATACCTCCAGATTCAAGGCTATTAGCAATAAGACCTCCAGCAGATTATCACATGCAACTCTAGGATCATCAGTAGTAGCTTCAAAACCAGCAAAGGAAGCTTCAACAGTCATCAAGGGTAAGGCTCATGTATGCAATCCTCTAAAACATTCCTACCAACTTATTTTAGCTTGAAAAATGTTACAATTGTATGAAGGAAAAGGTTTTTTTATAGCCAAAATGTGTAGCAGAGCAACCTCGAACTTATCTAGAAAATAAATTCACATTTCCACCAACACACCCACATGTGTGGGAGAGGAACAAGACCAAAGTGAATAGGACTTGAGAAAGTGAGTTGTAAGCATTTAATAGTGATGGAGGATAAGGAGTGTGAAGGGATAAGTGAGGAAAAACTCAGATAACTCAAAGTACTTTGAGTTTATTTTGCATGCAATGAAAACAGAAAGACAAAATTTGAAAAAAGAAAAATAATGAAAAAATCAATAAAAATAAAAAAAGGTGGACCCACCACCTCTTGGCATGCAAGGAGTAGCTATTATAGGATTTGGGTTGGTTGCTACAAGAGAAAACATAATTGCTACAGAAAGAAAAAAATTTCTATAGGAAGGACAAATTTTCTACTGGAATGAACAATTTTCTACATAAAGTTATCTAAGTGCTATAGGAAGGAAAATTCCACCCAGAACATCCATTAGAGACTTGGGAAGCAAGGAAATATTCAAATGAAAATTAAGTAAAAATTATTTCTCTCCAATATTTGGCATAAGGATTCCAAAAGCACATCAATCATCAAGAAAAATTACTCTGCAAATTTACAATTTGGATTTTGGTAAGAGAAAACAATTGGATTGGTTGAGAATTTGCTTAAGAATATGGTGTGTTGAATAAGGAAAGGGTGCATCTTGCAATTTTTATTTCTTCAACATTGAAACAAGAATGTGAAAAAATTATTTTGTTACAACAACCTTCACTGCATAGGAACCTACAAGGTCTGCAAAAAGTGTTATAGGAAAGTCACAAGTTGTTACAGGAAGCTTGGTAGTGGAAAGAATTGCCCTCAAACCCTATGAAAGTGGAAATAATCATGAGGAAAAGGGTAAGTACAAATTTTATCCACCAATACTTGGCATGAAAACCCTTAAAATTCGATTCTCAAAAGCATACTCTGTAACTACCACATATTTAAATATCAATAAGAAAGATCAATGAATTTGTGTCATTAAGGATAAAGTGTCTTAGGTTGCATGTTGAATTCTACTTTCTCCTCAACATCATAAAAAGAAATTTTATTCTACCTCTCTTTCCATAAACACTGTCATTTTTGTAGTAGAAAAAAGAAACTCCTTGTTCTACATTGATAAAATTTTGTTGAAGTCATGAAAGGAGAGGGAGAATCAAAGGAATGATGGGAAATTGAGATAAACACAAATCTTATCCAATAGGGGAAGTTACATCCACATCAATATGGGATATCATGAAATTCATTTGAAGCATAAGAAAAGAACAATAGAGCAAGAAGATGGATAGGTTGCTTAAAGGATGAGTAATAGTTTTAGTAAGGGGGTATGATGAGCCTTTAAATTAGAAACAAATTAAATCCCATCTAACCTTTCTTAGGGACGTGAAGGCTATTAAACCTCTCCTTCTACACTTAATAATGTTTTTTAGCTTTAATATGCTCATTAGAAAGGTTTAAAGATGATTGCATATTTGTGCCTAATATTATTTATTTTTGTAGAATATTGTGAGAATATTGGGCAAATTATGAAGATTTGGAGGAGAAGATAATCTAGGGAATTTATCCCTACTACAAGAGGATCAAGACAGGATAATAAATCAACAAGATATTATGAAATTATTCCACATATTTGGAGCTTTAGTGATTAAGAAAATCTAGGAATGTATTCCCTATCATTTAATGCAAATTCCTAGTGTTGGGAACCAGATCCACTATTCGAGGGATTTTGGAGGGGAAAGCTTCATCCTTTCAAGGAGAATGCTTCCCCATCAATTTATATAAGTACCAATTCGAATTTGCCTTTAGAGACATGTATTGTTTAGTCTTCTTGTGGAGAAAACTTGTATTTTTTCAGTTCCACTTTCATTTCTAGCAGGGATGCACTTGGATTGATTAAAATAATAAAGTTTGGTGCCATTTTTAGCTTTTAAAGCTTAGTCTCCCTCATAGGACTCTAAGTACCCTTGGGCTTGGCCATCCCAAAATCCTTAGAGCCCTTTTGTATAATTTACTTTTCTTATTTTCACTTCTAATTCACATGCATCTCTTATTCTTGTTTTTCTATTTCTGCATTTAGTATTGATAATTTTTTGTTGTAGGATTGGGTTAAATGGTTGAAGTGAGTTTTTTTGCAGGTTATTTACAGATTCACAAGCATGATTCCATCCTTAGAATAGCTTTGGAAGGTCATAGTCATCATTGAGCTACTTGGATTAATTATTCACAAATCTAGAATTTCTGGAAATCCCTTGTAGAAAATAGTAGTAGTTTTCTACTATTTTTTAGAACGTGTTAATGCATTTCATTTGAGTTGATTCCACTTGGATTAGGTCATAAACACATTTAGTTTAATAACAAAATTTACCCCATTTAATTTGCACTTAATTAGGGTGGGCATTTGATAGGTTAACTAGATCACTAGTTTTCGAATTTCCATATTTTAGACTAGTAATTTTCTGTTATTTTTTAGCTCGTGTTAACAGGGGTATTTTGGAGTGATTCCACTTGAATGGAGACCTAAAACATCTTAATCAATAAAAAAAAATTGTCCCATTCCATTTTCATTTGTTTTACTTTGTCATTTGGTGATTTATCTCCTCCTCTAGCAATTATGTCTTCTCCTATAGCAAATATGTCCCTTCCTGTAGCAAACCTGTAACACTACTTTCCTTCATCAGTTTTGATCCCCATTGCAACTATCACTTGGTCTAGATGAATAATGACCCCTAGCTATGATTTTATGATCAGGGGAATATTCTAAGACACTCCAACCCTTCCTTTTATTCATTGCAAAAACAGAGTAGACTTAGTTTCTTTATCACAAGTATGATGCAAGTAGCTTACTGATTTACAAGCAAGTGTGAACTAGGTAGATTGGTAATTTTATGAATTATGCAAGATAAAATAGCTCTCATTATGAAAGTATATTAACCTTTGTACTTTCATTAATTGATTAGTTGGCATTTACAAGTTGAGCAAGTAGCATTTCCATTTCTTGCAAATGGAGTAACAATTCCATTTTTGCAGTTAGTTTAAGCTTTGATTTCATGACATTCACTCTATTACATCATATCAACAAAATGACACATTGTATATTGCACATATAGTTTCGATACCTCCTAAGTTTGTACGAACCTCAAGTTGATAATTAAATTTAGTAGCCTTAGGAGTTGCAACATTCTTGTTGCAACATTGAGGCTCATCAGATGCTATAGTTCAAATCACATTAGAGGATGTTATGGCCCATCATACACGGATTACAATAGAGATAAAGAAGATCCCATCCATTTCACTGACTCATATTGCATTATCTTTGATGCTAGAGAGCATGACTAGTTTGATCGAGACATACCAGAGGTCCGGCCCACATAGCCACATATTATAGTTCATACAGAGGATCAGGAGGCATGAGGTTAGAGGCCTAGATTCTAAAGAGGTGGTGAAATAGGACACCAAGGACATTGATGTTCATGGGGAGTTGTTCAACGTCCCTCTGGATCTTCCTGCTAGACACAAAGGTTTGATTCCATTGAAATATTTGAGGAATGTTAATGCAACCCCTTTCATGTATGATAGATTCATTAAAGCTTGGGGTGAGTTCCCCCACCATGACCAGGTTGCCATTTATTTTTCCCAGCATTTATATGTAGAGTTCGTGTTACATATGAGGTCGGATTACGCTGATAATGGATCTCATTATTATGGACCCATCTTGGAACATACCTATGAGTGCGAGGGGGCTCGTAGGGACCCTGGACATGTACTACCACCTCTAAGATGCTTGCCACTACCATCTCAGACCTTGGTATTAGCGATAAAGCTAGAGGAGTTGTCGCAAATCAGTGGTGAAACACAAGAGACTGTTGCAAACAGCATGTGGACATCATTGGCCAATGCGCGTGTTGCATTAGATGGAGATTTTAGGAGACCACCGTCATTGCATCATGACCTGCCAGTGCCCTTATATGATGATGCATTTCTTGCGAGTTTTCCCTTTGACCAACTTTTGACATATACATGTATGTATCATGATTTCATTCATAAGACTTGGAGGGTGCACGGCTTGCGTGACACATACGGGGTACATATATATACGAAACTTTTGACTCTTATTATCAAATTATGCATAATTATTTATATTAAAATTTCTAGTTCGTATTAGATTGCATTTATATTAATAAGTTCTTAATAACATGTAGACACATCCCAACTACATGGAGGAGCTTATGAGCTCATCTGAGGGGGCAGATGATTAATCAGGCCATCCTTAACTAGAGTTTGTTTCCATGGATTCTCCTCCACCTCCACCTTATATGTTCACTAATGTGGAGGAGAGTCACTCTTTACAACCACATGGACTAACAATTGTGATAAAAAAAATTATTCCTAAGATTTCAACATTTTGTTTTTTTAAGTTACACATATGTGCTAATTAATTTGTAGACTAATTATAATTTTCCCTTGCCATTATGTACACAAACCCATATGCAGAGTGTCATTGATGCCGCTATTATGTCGAGACATGAGTGGGATGATGGGTTTAGATGCACTGATGATGCGGGTCCATCAATTCAGGTTCCAATCATCGAGCCATGGCTAGGGGAGCACCAAACCCAGATTCATGATCAGACTTCCATCCTATCTGATTTCCATTTGGAATTGACTGAGGTTAGTAGATTCATGTATATGTAATTAAAAATGTGGTTCAATATCGTTTAAACAATGTAAACTTTCAAACGATAACTATAAACTCGAAATGAGAACTCTAGCCAAAAAACCAAAAAAAAAACATGAAAAATAACCTAAAAACGGAAAATGTTGATATTGGAATAATATTTTATTTTTTGTAGGGTAAATTTTCAACATTTTTTAAAAATTACGGTAAAAGCCAATAAAAACAACAAAAAAAATATATGTGCAAAAAACATTCTGAAAATAAAAATTGTTGACGTTGTAATAACATCTTTTTTTTTTTTTTTTTTTTTTTTTTTTTTAATATAAATTTTCAACATATTTTAGCAATGACATTAAGGATAATATCATGACTTTGAAAAACCTTAAAATTCCAATGATTTTCAGGCATGACATTAAAGATAAAACATCACGTATCTTTATGGTGTTAAAGATAAAATACTTATAATTGTTTTCAACCATAACATTAAAGATAAAATATCATGACTCAGAAAAATCTTAAATTTTTGACAATTTTTCAACCATGGAATTAAAATCAAAGATCATGACTACATAAAACCTTAAGTTTTCAAAATATATCAACCATGGCATTATGGAATTTGTTTATAACTAAAAAACCTTTAAAAATAAATACCTGAATGCAAGAGTAATTATACCAAGAGTAATTATTTTTTAAATGTTAAAAGTATAACAACTGTAAAATCTTATCATAAGATAACTTGACAGATTGCAACAAAAAATTCAAAATCAACCATTAAATTGACACGCAGTGTAGGTGAACTGATCCATTGTAATGAAAACTTAAAGACCAACCATGAATTTGACACATTGAGGTCTCTCCCCACTCAAGCCCAGGGCCCTTTGAGCAGTGGGCTGGGCGTTTTTTTTTTTTTTTGGGTAATTGTTTTAATTGTTCTTAATGTATTTTTATTTTTATTTTATTTTAATGTTTTATTTTTCAGTTTTTTAATCGTTTTTATTACCTTTTTTTAAAGTTTTTTTATTTAAATTATCAATGTTGTTTTCTTCCTGAATTTTTTTTGTAATTTTTTATATTTTTTTTCTTGAATTATGTTTTTTTTGTATTTTTTATTAATTTCCAAAAACAAAACCATAATAATCATTATATATCACGTAGTACCTATAACACGCGACTTTTTGAAAGGCCGTTCCAGGCAGAATTTTTCCGGTCAAATCCGGCATCAATTCCATTAGAATCCCCAAGTTTTTGATAGCTAGTTTTCTGCACAATGCAATGGCTCCCAGGGGTTTTTTCCAGGCGCTGAATCCAAATATGCAGTTAAAAAAACCGTTTTTATAAACTGCTAAAATCAAGAATTTAAACCGCTCAATTCTTCTTCCGCCGGAGTTTCCGTCACCGGAATCTCCAAAAAGTCCGCATTAATAGACAACTCTATAAATATACTATATACGAAGTATATATATTATATAATAATTTTTTTTTCAATTTATTGTGTATAAGTTAATTTTCGGTTTATTATTTTTACAGTTTTGGTGTTTCGATTTTTTTTTTTTGTAGCACACATGCACATATATTATCATATTTTTTAATATATATTTTATTTACTTTTAATTTTTTAAATTTTTTTTTTTCAAGTTTGCTTTTTTTCAATATTTAATATGTTTTAATTTTTTTGTTAGGAAATTAACACTTGAAAAAAATGGTCAAATAATCAACATTTAAAAAAACTGTGCATACTTAGGACATAAGCAAATTTAAAGTGTCAAAAATATTCCTTAAAAAATGTTTATGTTTTTCAAAATCCACATGAAAATCACCAAAATTAAAAAAAAAAAAATTATCCACACTTAAAACATTAGAAAATTTAAAGTGTCAAAAATAAACCCTCTAAAAAAAGAGATTGATGTTTTATCAACATTTTTCAAAATCAACATGAAAATCGCTAATATTTTTAAAAAATATTCATACTTGATACATAAAAAAATTAAAGTATCAAAAATATGCTCCAAAAAAAAGAGTGTATTTTGAATCAGCACTTTTCAAAATTTGATGATTTTTTGCTGCCTCAAAAAAGGCAGTACCCGATACAGTTCCTATTTGATAGTTTACATTGTTTTTATTTCCATATTGTTTATTTTGTACAAATAATGATTTGATTAGTTTGAATTTGAATGACTTATATTATACTACCAACTTATGGGCACTTACTTTGCGCGGCATAACCTAGATAGGAGTTCTGGTGGTACTTCGAATGTGATAGTTTGTATATTTTCATACTCATTTCATAGGGTATATCATGTGTGATGCAGACTTTATATATTTTCATACATGGACAGTGTATGGATGTACACCATAGACATTATTTTAGTTTATAGATGCTTATTATTTCAGTTTATGAATGTTTATGTGATATTTGTAGTTTGTATATATTTTCATATGGATAATTTATTGATACATGTATTCACTATTTCAGTTTATGGATTTGTATTAATCTCATTTATGGACAGTCATTAATTTTTTAAGTTTATGGATCTATTAAAATTATTTCGCTAATCCAAATATTTTCCTATATAGTATAACTTTTATTAGTAAAATATATGTTCAATTGTATTTCCAGTTTCATAGACTAAGAAAATAAATACAATCTTAAGTTATGGTGCAAATCACTTTGATACCTAAAATGAACTAAAATATATCATGTATCAATTTAAAATTAAACATAAAAAAAAATCTAATCACGCTCTATTGGATTGTAGAAAGTGTAATTTTGGCAATCAACATATATGTTATTACAATCATTTACAAATAAATATTTGAATTAAAAGTTGTAAATATATTATATGAAACTTGTGCGACTCACTCATACAACATTGCATGGACAACTTTTTTAAGTATTTCAATCAATTTCTTATCTCAAGATTCAATTAAAAGACACAAATATGATTGAAATAAGTTTTATTCAATTGTAATATTAAAAGATGTCATGTAAACAACAAAAGGGTTTTATTCAACATTATTTATTTTGAGATTATCTACAAGAGTTTAGTCATATTAACATGATATAAGTCAACCTTATTGAAATTTAAGATATAGGTCAAGCAACAATATAAGATAACATTTCTATAATTTTATATAATGTTATCAACTTTCTTAAATTTACAAGTAGTTATCCAAGTATTTCAATCAATTTCTTATGATGGAAATAAGTTTTATTCAATTTTAAAAATTCAAATATGATTGAAATAAGTTATATATTTAATTTTAAAAGATGTAGAGAGGTAAAAGTTACAAATACAAGTTTTATTCGATTTTATTTTGTTTGAAGTTATCTACAAAAGCTTAGTCATAATGCACGTTGTCAATATTTTTTTGTGCTTACACTGAAATCAACGCACAATGTTAAACTAATTACCTTGAAATTAATGTACATCATATATCTAGTTACATCATTTATCAGAAATCAACATCTTCACTAAAATCAATGCATCTAATGCAAGCAATCAAATAGAATGAGAAATCAACATCTACACTAAAATCAATGCATCTAATGCAAACAATCAGAAAGGATTAGAAATCAACATCTACAATGAAATCAATGCATCTAATGTTGCAAGCAATCAAATAAAATTAGAAATCAACATCTACAGTGAAATCAATGCATCTAGCGTTAGCAATCAAATAAGATTAAGAGTCAACATCTACATTGAATCAATGCATCTAATGCAAACTCAATCAAACAAGATTATAAATTAACATCTTTAATGAAATGAATGCATCTAATGCAAGAAATGAAATGGAATTAGAAATCAACATCTACAAAGAAATCAATGCATCTAATTTGCAAGGATTCAAATAGGATTAGAAATTAGTATTTGTACACTAAAATCAATGCATCTAGTGCAAGCAATTTTCTTCCCTTTCTCTCCCCCCTCCATCTCTCATTCTTTGTCTCTCTATCTCACCCCCTAGAAACACACACTCTCTCTCTTCATAGTTATCTACCTCTCCCTCCCTCCCTCCATCTCTCGTTTCTTCCCTCTGTCCCCCTTCCATCTATATCTCTATCTCCCTCTGTCTCTCCTTCTTCATCTATTTATATCACCTCGCAAACATACACATTGTTTCTTCATATCTATCTATATCTTCCTCCCTCTCCTACTCCCTCTCTCTCTTCCCCTTCTCTCCCTGTGTCTCCCCTTCTATCTCCCTCTCTTTCTCTCCACCTCTCCCTTGTCACTCCCTCTCTCTCTTCACCTTTCCCTCTCTATATGCCTTGAACTTTTTCCTTCCCTATCTTTTCCTACAACTCCATCTCTTGAGATTCCTCTCTTTCTCAAAGACTATCTCCATCTTTGTGTCCCCCTCTCCCTATATTAGCATTCTCTCCCTATCTTCTCACTCTATATTTCAAAGATTTTAAAATACTTTGACAATTAAAATATATGTGTGTGTGTTGTGTGTGTGTGTGTGTTTTTACTTATTTATTTATTTTGATGTCATAGAACAATTAATTTTTTTTTTATATAATACATATTTAAAATGCAAGATTTCAAATGTGTGTTGTACATTCACCTAGAGGGAAAATGATAATTTTCCATGGAAATATTATCTAAAATTTTCCAAAATATTAATGTTCCAGCTATCTCCATTTAAGATACATAGAGCGCTTCATGTCTTCCAATTGAAACTATTTAGGTTTTATTTCTTTAAAGGTAACTTTAGGTTATGATTACTTCAGGATTTAAAAAAAATTGCATATTTTATTATGTTAGATTTATAAAAAAACTAGGTTCAATAAAATTAACATATATTGAGTTAGCTTGTATGACTTTTTTGTGTGTTAATGGTGTCAATGACTCTTTTATTGATGCATATGGCACATATCAACCACATTTTTTAATGTGGTTGTGCTATTATATATTATAATTTAATAAATTTATATTATATTAAAGTTAATAATATTATATTAATTCCAAATTAATAAATTCAATATTAACATTAAAATATATAAATATTATATTT
>APFE030535282.1:36925-75727 GCA_000404065.3 Pinus taeda | reverse complement strand
TCTCTATCTCCCGTCATGTGAAAGGACGCACCACTATCCAAGAACCACATTGATCCCATCACACTTGAAACCAAGCATACGATCAATGAAAAATCAAGCTCAAACTGAGAAGCTAAGGCCTCTCCCCCTGTAGATCCAGCAGCTTGCTTGTTCTTCATCTTCTGCGGACAATTTGTGGCATAGTGTCCGTGCTGGTGACAGTGAAAACACTTCACCTTGGACATATCCTGCTTCTTTCCTTTCGCACCAGACTGAGAAGCTTTTTTTCTCTTCCCTTTCTTTGCTTTGGCAGCCAAAGCACAATTCTCTTCATCAGCTCCCTTTGACGAAGATCTGTCCCTGGTACTCCGCCTAATCTCCTCCTGTACAAGATCTGACCATAGTCTTTCCCATCCTGGAAACTTCTCCCGACTATTGACAGAGTCCTGGTAGGAATGCCAACTCTTCGGAAGACCAAGGAGAGCCAAGCTCACCAAGTCCTCATCATCGACAGTAACCCCCACACTTCCCAGCTCATCTCGACACTGAGTGAACTTCGTGAGATACTTGGGAATACTGTCACCCTTCTCGCATTTGATGTTTCTGAGTTTATCTTTGAGCGCGAGCTTCCTCTGATCGCTCTTGCTTTGGAATAATTCTGTTAATGATTTCCACATCAAATATGGAGTAGCCTTTCCATGGAGGCTGGACACAATGTGATCCTTCACGCCCTCCAACAGAATCCTTCGACATTTTGCGATCTTCTTTTTGCCAAGCATCAGCTTGAGAAGCATCAGTAGGCTTTGGGATATCCGTATCTATGAACTCCTTTAGCCCGTTATCATCCAATACTGCCTCCATCCTGTCCTTCCATGCAATATAGTTTGAGTTGCCCTCAAGAGCATACTCCAATCGCAATCCGTTGAAAGACATTGCTGCGTTGTCACCAAGAGAACACTGCTCCAAATTCGAATTCCACCAGCAACCAACTCAACCGCTTCTGATCTAAAATTCGTGAGAACAAAGTATTTCTTGTACAGAGATCAACTGTATGGGCATTCACCGGATATCTCACCTTCCAAAAGAAGGATGAATCCAGAGGCTACCTAGCCCGATTACAAACTTTCCTTGAAGAAATAAAATGTAAACACTTTCTGAATAATAGATCCGATGATCAACTTCGCTTTGATATCATGTAGAAATCTCTTCTACAAATCAACCTGCTCCGATACCATGTAGAAATTTCATGAATAATATGACACTTATTCATAGAGATTATCCTGATTATACACTATTTGCGGAATCATGCATAATACATAACCTCCTCTACGTTGATCATCAATTTAGCAGTATTCAAAAACATACACATGTGCACATTGAAACATCAATCACACATATCAACACAGTATGTACCCGGGGAAAGCATAAAGCTGAAAACCCCACAACTATATGTATATTATATTGATTGAGATCATGTAACAGTACACAGTAAAATACTAGCTCCACCTGTTACACACAATACAGCACAGATCTGAATCAGTCACTGGCTCAAATCACCTTTGTTGCTTGCCTGCCTCCACTGCGCAATCTTGCATAGAGAATACAACGAGAATGAATCTCCAAACTCGTATTTCCCTTGTGTGACACTATGCAATCCTCATTGGCAACGCAATCCCACTGATTGTACAAATCACATGCACAACTATAGTCACAACTGACAGTTGTCTTGCCCTTTCACTCACCTCTAACGCTTGTCTCCACTGAACTATCCATGCACTAAGTTAACTAATGTATTCTTTAGTTGCTTTATGAGTTAATAATTAGTGAATTAATTAATAACTAATTCACATCACTCAACATTAGTCTATTTTCCAGTTAGACTAACTACAACTAGTTCAACTAAGTCAAATTAAGCACAACACCATCAACTCCTGATCCAACTCCACAGAACTCAATCACTGAAGTCCTAACTGAAGTCCTCCATGCAATAGCTCAAGTAACCCATAAGAAAAACATATTTCCTTCTGGCAGTTGCATGTGCCACATCTGTAGCTCGAACTGAAGTGCTCCAAGAGAATAAGATAATGTTTATAGTCCAAATATTATTAAGAGCTAATAATATTCGACTGTTCTATTTTTAGCCTGGCAGTCTAAAAATAAACTCCGCCCATATGTCTAAAAATAGAGGTCCATCTATTTTTACCAACATGACACAAATAGCATCCTGTAACTCATAGACCATGATCCATATGTCTAAAAATAGACATAGTCTAAAAATAGACTTTGCGCCAAAAATAGCCTGCGGGCCCACTTAGTGAGCGACTTCTTTTCACTAAGCTCCATCATCTTGTTGCATTTTCAATAGGATCAATATGGATTCCAGATTTTGACACTATAAATCCAAGAATTTTTCCTTCACTTAATGCAAAAAAGGACTTTTTGGGATTAAGTGAAATCCCATACCTTTGGCAACGTTGAAAGATCTGCTTTAAGTCTCTGAGGTGATTACCGCATTTTTTAGAATATATTGTTATGTCATCCAGGTAAATCATCACTGATTTGTTTACTAATCCCTTAAATTTGATATCCATGGCTCTTTGAAATATGGCGCCAACGTTGATCAAACCAAAAGGCATCTTTTGATATGTGTAAGTACCCCATTTGGTTCTGAATGTGGTTTTTAGCTGATCGTCAGGATGGACTAGAACCTGGTTGTAGCTGGAGAAACCATCTAAAAAGGACATTAATTCTGATCCTACAATCACTTGTAATATTTGTTACATAAGAGGCAGGTGAAAATTATCCTTTTGGCACGCTTTGTTAAGATTTCGAAAGTCAATACAAATTCTAATATCTTCGTTTTTCTTTCTAACAGGAACCAAGTTGGAAACCCATCTAGAATGTCGAATGGGAAAAATAATTTTGGCTTTCAATAATTTATTGAGCTCATATTTAATATGACTTTCTAGGTTAGGATGGATCTTCCACAGCTTTTGCTGGACAGGTTTTTCATCAGCTATCATTGGGACAGTATGTTGAATGATCGAAGTGCCATAAGTCTTAAGGTCATCGTAGTTCCAGGCAAAGACACTTTGTATTGTTTCAGGAGCCGAACAAAAGCTAATTTTTCTTTTGGGGCTAAGCCAAGACCTAGGTTGATATTCTGTGGCTTGGTATCCATTCTTAGATTTGCTAATTCATAGTTCATAGTTGAACTCTGAAGTTTTGAATTGGTATATCTCTTAAATAGGTATTTCAAATCATATAAGTCTTCCAACTTGACTACAGATTTTGGTATAGCATTATTAGTGATTTCTTGTTGTAACTTCTTGTCATGTTGGTCCTCATCAATTATCTGATTAGTGTAAGATCCTTCCGATGTCAGAAAACTTACAATATCAAGATCATCATTGAAAATTCCCCAGTTTGTAACATTATCAGGGATGGAGGGCCTAAAGATCAATTCGATTGAGAATCTGTCTAGGCTATAGTCTTTTGAGGGAATTATCTTGGAAGCTACATTAGCCAAGAGGTCAGCACTAGCATTTTGAAGTCTGGGAATAGGTAAAATATTAAATGCTATAAAATTTTCAGCCAGATCTTCACTAATGATTAATAATGCTTCAAATGACCTGATAAACAATGTATAGTATTTCATACCTGTTTAATAACAATCTCAAAGTCTCTGAAGCTTGTAGATACTTGATATCTAATCTGATCACCTTGTATAGTCCTTGGGCTAGAGCTTCATATTCTGTAGTGTTGTTTGTGCAATCGAACTCGAGTCTACATGTTAGCATAGTTTTGTTTCCCTCTGGACTAACTAATACACATCTTGCTCCTGCTCCATCGTTAGACTTAGAACCATCAAAAAATAATTTCCAAAATAAAGAAGTATTTACAGGACTATCTATAAAATTAAAGCATTTAGAACTATATGTTTGAGAAAACTTTTCTACTTGAGACAGAACAGAATGTTCTAAATAAGGCGAAGTATGAGCATTAAAATTTCCTAAGAAAGAGTCAACAGAATAGTTTCCAATTATATTGTTGTTATATGCTACAGGTTCATTTTCTCCTTCCAATTTTGTCACTATGTATTTTTGGTGTCTTTCTCACTCAACCTTTATCTGATTCGGTTTACCATTGTAAGGGAGCCACATATGTGTCGGTCGCAAAGTATCCATGAAGCCTTTCAGACCAATCCCTACTAAGAATTAAACCATAAAATTCAGGAATGTCTGCAACTAGAATATCAATGACTTGGCATACCTTTGGATTAGATGACAGCCTTATGGTAACTTGATTTAGTTCACCGATTACTTCAACCTGCGATCGGTCCAGCTGAACTATGTGTATTGCAGATTTTTGAGGTTGGACGTTTAACTTTGCACATATTGTTTTAGGTAAGATATTAGATGAAACTCCTGAATCTACCAAACAATTATGCAATTTTTTATTGAAAATTTCGTAAGTAAGAAGGAATGGGGGAGTATGGGATTTTGACCTACCTCCAATTAAAGAAATGTCATTTGGGTCGACTTTATTTGCCATATTAATTGGAGGTCTTCCCATCTCATGAGAAGCTTGTGAGATTACAGTGGTAGGAAGGGGTGCAACGGGAATTGCATGTAACTCGTTCAAAAGTAGCTTTTGTTGATGTTTCAATTTGCTCAATTCATGAAAATTGATATTAGCCCTAGTCTTTTTCATGTCTTCAATGATATTATACTCCATCTCATTAGAAACAATCAGTGTTTTAGACAGAGTTGGTGAGTCGGATTGGACTGGGCTTGTTTGAGTCGCTTTTGGTGATGATTTCTTACCTACAAATTTATCTTTAGATGTCGAGCTTGCGCTCTTCTGTTTAGGACTAGGTTATGGAGGATCGAGTTGATTTCTACTTCTAGTACTAACTAGTGATGCCTCTTGATCCTCTTCATCTGGAAGGATGAAGTCCCACATTCCCTGTACTTCTACAACTTCATCTTCATCAGTAGGTTCCTCGTTAAAAATTTCTTCTTCTTCTCCTTCTGATTCTGCATTTGTAATAGCATTGGGCGGCTTTGAATCAGTTGAGGGATTTTTTCTATAAGGCTTGTAGGGATTTTTAGAAGTCTCTGCTACTTGTCTCTTAATGTCAATCATTTTGTTAGACATGATTTTTAGGACTTTCTACAATCCTTCTAAATCAAATGGGTCTTTTGATTGCTTTTTCTTAGGATCATCTCTAAAAGTAACCTTCTTAGATTTTCTTTCATCGACAACATTTTTCTTTTCTAAAGCTAAGATATGTTTCTCTACCACTATCGCTTCCTTCATGTTTTCAGCCAATGTTGTATTTTCAGCCCTGTTAACAAAGATAGCTATGTTCGATGGTAAAGCAGATATGTACCATTCACTTCTAACTTCTTCGCTAGGCTTGGAAGCGATCAAAATTTTATTCAAAAGCTTGTTGAAATGCGAGTTAAAATATTTGATAGGCTCCCTTGATTCAGTCTTTAGATTCGATAGATCATTGATTAGTGTTGCTGTAGATCTATCATCGTCGAACTTAGTCAAGAATTGCTCTTGGAAAATGTCCCAACTAGTGATGGATCCTGATGGTAGCGAAAAATACCAGGATCTGGCTGCTCCTTGTAAAGTATAAGGAAAAAGCCTAACAACAACATCTTCATTAGTATCACCATTCAAATTTATCGATAACATAAAGTTATTTATGTGTTCTTCTGCTAGCATGCCCACTTCAAGATTAAACTTGGGCAACCATTTTTCAAGATGGGCCGGTAATTGGCTCAAGGGCGCAGGCATTGAGACTACCCCCGAATTATTCCATGGGTTTTGGGCCATCATTGAACTACTAACAGAGGAAAGCGTAGACGAAGTTCCTTGTGGGAGGGATGAGGATGTTAAAGTACCAGTACTCTGATGGACAACAATTTGAAGTGGAGGGGTGGATGGTTGACTTTGTAATGGGAAAGTTGGAATGGATGTTGATGATGAAAGAGTCTCACTATTAGACCCTTGAGGTGACTTCCTTGCTCTTTTCCTTTTTGGTAGAGGTAATTTAGTTGGTTCGATACCAAACTTTTCACTCTACAATCTGGTTAAAGGATGAGAAGGATTGTATTGCGAAGTCACACTACCTTGAGATATTTCAGACTTTTGCGGTGATATGGAAAATCCTTGAAGTTTATGAATCAGAGACTCAACTTCAGGAGGTTCGATAGTAGATTTATTTGAAATGTTTGGGTTTGTGGCAGTGGTTGTTGTTTTCTCAACTTCTCACTTAGGATTTAAAGATTCGGAATGGAGAAGTCGGGGGAGATAAGGGCGATTTACTCTCATAATGGTATTTAGATTTAGATTTACTAGCCATTCGCAGTTCGGGGCCCTCCTTCTAGCGCCAATTATGTTGAAGCCCCAAAAATTGGGTCTACAACAAGGGGGATACCCACCCGATCTGGACCTTGAAAGCAGCTCCTTTTGCGTTTGGGATGGTGGGTCTGACTAGGGATAATGGGACTAGTTTCCCAATTTGTGTGTATTGATAAGAATTGATATTTCCTTTTTTTAAAGATTTCTAAGTAAAATGCTTTTAATCTAATGTCTAATTTAAAACATGAAATTGTATTCTAATGAACAAAAATATCTAATTCTAAAACTAACCCAGGATTCAACTTTTCACTTATGCGATCTAAAATAATTTCTAATAGCAATTGGTAATAAAGATCATTCAATCGCTACGAGAAAAGAATTCGATAAAAATGAATTGTTTCGTATAGGAAGTTAGTCGAAACAATTGTGAGAAGCATATCACATAATAAGTCATTCATACATTAAGCATAAACAGAATAGGTATCACCGTACAAAAGTGCCAAATGATAACTCAAACATTCAAGCTTTCATATATAAATAACTGAGCATAAAATATTACTTTGACACATAAGCAAAAATCATTAAGAGATAAAAGTACCATTGATAAAAAGTTCTATTCATGAGCTTCAACAATATAGATTTATCTCTTCCTAATTCAATATCTACTAAGAGTACAAAAGTGCATTTCAGTAGCAAACATTAAACACAGATATCAATAAATCTTGTTCCATTCATTCATCAAAACCTCCTCTGAGGGTGCAGAAGTGCATGCTCTGAGGAAATGTTTTTGACAAATTTCATGACCCCTCTCTAAATGCATGAGAGGGGTTAAAATACTACTACCTAAATACTAAAAATAGTTTATTACAAAAATATAGGAGGACGTTTAAATGACCATCCTCATCTAAGGCAAAAATAAATCAAAACTAAAACTAAAACTAAATCTGGAATGAACTGTCTATGTATCTGTTCTCTGAGATCGCAACTATTCAGCATTGGCTTGAGGAGCACCGGTTGGCCGACCTCCGATTTTAGTTTCCCTGCGAAAACAGAATCAACAAGTGTTGGCGCTATCTTCTCAGCAGAGTTTGTAAGGCATTTGAGAGTAATGCATTGACTGTGGGATTTAACCAAGTACTGCCAGTAAATATCCCAATTCAACTTGGTTAACTTCTTGATGGACTCTGCCCTTTCCTTAGCTTTCTGTCTCCAGCTTGTCTGCAGTTGCTATGCCTTCGGGAGAAATCCAAGAGTGATCTCTGATATGAGGTTTGCTCTGTGTAGGTTTTCATTGACACAGTCAATGACGTTGTTTGCTGTTGTAGTTGCTTCTTCTGTTGCCTATTCTGCCTTTCTAATTTGTGCATCCCACTTATGAAACACCATTTCTTTGTGGGCTTCATTGATTCTGAGTGTGCCTGCTTTCTTTCCTTCTTTCGATTCCTGCCAAGTCAAATAATCAGAAATTCTTTGTCAATTAAATCATAATCATGTCACAAGTCCATGACTTGATTAGTAATTTTATCGCTCATCTCGCAATGGGAACTCCATTGTGATATTCTTCGGCATAATGCCTCTTGTTGTTGCAAGAGTTGGTCATTTAAGGCAAGTGCTCCTGAGACAAACTCTGTAAGCTTGGGATCATCTCTATGCATTTCTAGCATAGCCTATAACTGATTTTCTTTTTCGGCCAAATTGTTCTGGTATCCCAGCTACATCTGTTGAAGATCATGCAATAATTTTTCTAACTTTCCCTCTGCTTCGTGGTTGGCACTCGCTTGTTGTAGTTGTTGCTACAAAACCTGTATTTGTTCCTCTCTATCCCTCAATAATTGATGTACCTCAGACGCTTTATCAATGGTAGAAGAAGCATAGGCTCCTGCGATCTAAGATAACTTAGTCAGATTTTTAGTAGGGTCAATGGTAGGATCTCACCAAAGGACATCTAGTTGCTCTGCCTCAGGTGAGAGCACTGTTAGGACACTACATTGTACGTTTTTGCTCATATATTTTGCTATCATTCCACCCTTTTTCAATCCATATTTAAAGTCTATGCTATCACTTTAATCCACTTTCCAAAGGTATATAACATTTCTTCTCATTACTATATGTTTAGTTTGTTTTACATATAATTTTACATTGCTTTCATAATTAACCATTGATCGGAAATATATAGTTGCTGAAACAGTCTGAAGACTGCAAACTTATCATTGTGGTCTACGTTGCTAAAACAGTTAGAACAATGCGCAAATCCCATTGCTGAAACAGCCCGTGATTTGCATTCCAGATTTGGCAGCAATAGGAATAGATCATCGAAGGAGTTGTTACACTGGCCACAACAACTACATTCCAAAATCGTCGTTGTCACAACCATTGTAACAACGTTTTGCTAATGGAAGAACTAATTATCCTATTTTAGCATACCGAGATTTATAATGTAATTAAATGTATAATAGATGTGTCCTCTTTAAAAGGAGGAGACATCATCATTAGAAGGGGACAGGCTACAAGAAGTTCTAGCTGAAAGAAAAGGGACATTGAATCTTTTTGTAACATGATACATTGACAGATGAATAAAATATTGTTCTGAGCATTTTATCTTAGTTCCTTTTTTGGGGGAATCTTGTGAGAAGGAAAGGGCCCACCTTCCTCACAAGATTCACCCATTAATTTTTGTAGTGTGTTAAGCGTTATTCTTTTCCATTCATGCCTTGTTAAACCCTGTTTACTGAAATTACTTATGCATTATTGGAATTCTGTATTTACTGCTGAAACTCTGTTTCTATTTAATGATTGCATTGTTTTCATAAATTCATTCATATGTAACTAGTGATTGTTTTAATTGGTGATCTGGTTTACAAAGTGAGTTTGTGAAGCATAGTATTCAGAAACAGGTGCTGAAGGTTCCTACTTGGGGAATAGGGTCATGTTCTCTGTTATGGCACAATTAGTCTTTTCCTCTGCAGATTTATTTCTTTTCCTAGATTGTTATTTTTAATGTAATTTAGGATTCTTTGATAATTGTATGCGATAGAAAGATTTTCCCTACTGTAACTCAGAGTAGAACTTCAGTTTGTTAAAGCAAGGTGTGATTATTGTAATTGTTACTACAACTTTTCATTGCTTTTGGGATTGAGCATATACAATGTGTGATTGCCTTTGAAATAAATAAACTTCCCTGGGTTGAAAATTCATGTAGCGCTTGGTTGTTCAAATTAATAAGCAATTAAAGTGACCAACATTTTGGCACCGTTGCCAGGGAAGGCAATTGTAGATTTCTTAGAGGCTAAGCTCTCGAAAGCCAAAGCCTCAACACTCCCTTCAAACAACTTACAAAATAGAGGAAGTTGTGGGCCCTGAAATAGTTGAGGAGCCAAAAGAAGAAATTGAGGAACCAGTCGAAGACATTGAGGAGCCAACGGAAAACATTGAGGATAGAGAAAGTGCAGTAGGAGAACAAGAAATGGAAGGGAACAATGAAGGATTATTTGGTGGAGGATAGGTAGTAGAAGGAAAATATGAGAATACTCTCTCTACCTTGGGATTTCCTATTGGTGATCTTCCTAGAGGACCAACTCCCATGAAGAATATCCCACTTTCGGCCTTATCCAACTTCCATGGTTTATCTTCTGAAGATCCTGATGAGTTTCTTTTTGAGTTTGATATATTATGCATAAGTTATGATTGTGTTACTAATGCCCAAAAACTGAAGCTATTTCCAACAACACTAAAAGGAAATGCACTAAGATGGTTCATGAGTCTGGGAGGCCAGGTAATCACAACATGGGAACAGATGAAACAGAATTTTCTGCTCAAATATCAAGACTACTGCTAGACGAGAGAAAAAAGAGAGGAATTGTTTAAGATGGTACAAAAGGAGGACGAAAATATGGAGGACTTTGTGGAAAGACTACAATATAATCTGCAGAGATCCAATCATCCCGATGTAAGTAAGGATATTCTTAAAACAATATTATTGAAAGTGGTGAGGGATGATTGTCTAGACATGCTAAATATGCTTGGTAAAGGGGACATATCTAAAGAATCATATGATGGAATTGTTGACCTCTGCAAAAGATGTTCAAGAGGAGCTGCAAGGAATAGATCAAATAGCAGGGATAATACATATTCAAGAGTTAAAAAATCAGCCAGCGGGTGAGCAACAAGAGCTTAAATAGGTAATTTACTTGAGGAATTTAAAACTAAAATGTTAAGTTCTTTTGCTTCACAGATTGACACCTTGCAGGTTAAGAAGAAACAAGCAGAAGCAGAAGTTGCTTTGGCCGTCTTTTGTCCTAAATGCAGAGATAGACACCCACTAAGGGAATGCCCACTAGACAAAGTGCCAATTTGCACCCTTTGTGAGAAGGATCATGAAATACAACAATGCTCTTCTTTACCAGGAATAAAAGCAGCATTGCAACCAACCAAGGAAGAAGCTGAAGCAGTCTATCTGTTGACATAGAGAAGGCAATGGCAACCATGAGGACAAGGTATGAACTCTAATATGCCATTTACATCTTCTAGTCGTTGGAACAATTACCCTTCTTTTAATCAAGCAAATTACTCTCCCTTAAAGCAGATGCAATATCTGCCCTCCAATCAAATTAATTACCCACCCATGCAACAAACAAACCTCCCTTTGTAGACCCAGCAATGTGGACTCCTTGGCCTCCACAACAACAATCTTAATTCAACCAATGGAATCCAAATTGGAGGGGTCAACAACTCCCGTTTCCAAATCAATTTCCTCAGTTTCAGCAACCACTCCTTCTACCATCAGGTGCTCCACCAAATAATCAAATGATGAGACCCCAGCTACCTATACAACCAAACCCTAACCCCGATAATAAAGCTGTGCAAGTTATTGATATTCAGAACCAGCCTATACTTCCTGTTTTCCCTGCGCAGTGTAATGATATTCATTTACGATTTGGGAAAATAGTCGAACCCATTATTGATGACGTTACCTCTTCTGATTCTGATAAAGAAGAGATAGATAAAAATAATTCACGTAAGGAGATACAACCATACTCTAATAAGGGTGTTGAAATAGCAGAACCACCATTCCCTAAGCGTTTAGCTTTAACTAAACGCCCAAGACACCTTCTTTCAATCTTTTAAGGGAATTACAGAATCTTTATGTTAAAATTCCACTTTTACAAGCACTAAGAGATGTACCAATTTATGCTAGAACTATGAGAGATATTTGCATTAAGAAACTTGGTAGGAAAGCTAAGGATCCCCTTATAGTTCATGTTATGGCTTATCTATCTACCTTAATGACCGGTAAAGCCCCTCCTATTAAATATGGTGATCCCGACGATCGTACTGTTACAATACAAATTGAAAAAAGAATCATTCCGCGAGTTCTGGTAGATTTAGGTGCTGCTATAAATATTATGACTCTTGAAACTTCACAACTATTACAACTAAAGAATGTAATCAGAGAGACACCAACCATTCTAAAGTTAGTTGACCATTCTACAATAAAACTGGAAGGAGTCATTGAAGACCTAATCATCTCAGTTGAATTGTGGAATTACCCAGCTGAATTTGTGGTATTACAGACTAAAACAAAGTTGGGGGGACATCCTTTAATTCTAGGAAGACCGTGGTTGGCTACAACCGATGCCTTTATCAATTGTAGATCTAGTTCAATGACAATTTCTAATGGATATGAAACCAAGAAGTTCACTCTCTACCCTCATGCCACACCCATGATTAATAATGATAATTCTATATGGTTGGACTATGATGATAATGCTACTAAACCTATTTTGACTGTCGGACAAGCTCTAAGCCTTAAAGACACCACTGAGGATGAAGTAATTAATAATTTTACTTGTAAACCCTCCTCGGTAACTTCTGAAACACATAATCATTTGACTGCACTTTTGAAATCTGATACTGAGGAAAAGCTTAAATCTGAAGATCTACCTCAAACATCAACTACCATCTCCTCTAAAAGTATAACGGTAGAAATTGAACCTAGCAAGACATTGAACATAAACCCCAACTTGACAGATGTTGAAACACAGCAGCTAATGAAGTTACTTCTCGAAAATAAGGAAGCATTCGCATGGGACTATACAGATATGAAGGGAATCTCTCCTTAATTATGTACTCACTGCATCTATATCAAGGAGGGTTGCCAACCAATCTGTCAACCCCAACGACGAATGAATCCTAATCTAAAGGAAATTTTCAAAGAGGAACTTCAAAAATTGCTTAATGCAGGGTTTATATATCCCATATCTAACAGTGAATGGGTTTCTCCATTGGTTATAGTCCCTAAGAAAAATAGGAAATGGAGAGTGTGTGTAGATTATAGAGCCTTAAATAAAGCCACTCAAAAGGATCACTTTCCCTTGCCATTCATTGATCACGTGTTATAGTTTGTCAAGGAAGAAATTATTCTCCTTTTTATATGGTTTTAGTGGGTATAATCAAATCAAAATTGCACCCCAAGACCAAGACAAGACCACTTTTACTAGTCCCTGGGAAACTTTTTCCTATAGAGTTCTCCCATTTGGACTATGTAATGCACCAACAACCTTTCAAAGAGAAGTTATGGGAATGTTCTCTGATATGTTTAATGACTCTATGGAGATATTTGTGGATGAATTTACCCCTTATGGTGTGTCTTTTGAGGATGCATTACAAAACCTTGAGAAAGTACTTAAACGTTGTGTGCAAGCTCACCTTTCCTTAAGTACTGAAAAATGTCTCATGATGATGAATGAAGGAATTGTACTTGGACACTTTGTTTCATTTCAAGGAATTCAAGTAGATCCATCCAAAATACAGGTAATTGAAAACCTTCCAATTCCGAGAACACAAACTGATGTGAGAAGTTTTCTAGGACATGCAGGATACTACAGAAGATTTATCAAAAACTTTTCCAAAATAGCTTCTCCTTTGTTTGTGTTACTTATGAAAAATGTTGAATTCAAGTGGACTAATCTTTGCCAGGAAGCATTTGATGAACTCAAGCATCAGTTATCTACAACTCCTATTTTAAGGGGACCTGATTGGGTACTTCCCTTCCATATATCCTCAGATGCTTCGGATACTGCAATTGGAGTTGTCTTGGGACAAGAGGAAAACCATCTTCCTTATGCTATCTACTTCATTAGTAAGAATATGACCCCTGCTGAGCTTAAATACACAGTTACTAAAAAGGAAATTTTAGCAGTCATTTATGCCATTAATAAATTTCGTCATTACATTACTGGTTACTCTACTTTTGTCCATACTGACCACTCGGCTATTAAGTATTTAATGAAAAAATTTGTCACAAATGCTCGAGTCACCAGGTGGTTATTGTTATTACAAAAGTTTGATATTACAATTGTAAATCGACCAGGTAAAGAAAATGTAGTTGTTGATTTCCTTTCTCGGTTAAAAGCTGATGATAATACTCTAGTAGATCATTCCTTTCCTGATGAATACTTATTTGCAATATTTGCTCACTCACCTTGGTATGTAGACATTGCCAATTATCTAGTTGCAGGGAAGTTACCATCACACCTATCACATCGAGAGAAAAGAAAGATCATTCAACAAAGGGCTCAGTATAGCTAGATAAGTGGGTGTATTTTCTACACAGGACTTGATCATGAAATCTGAAGATGCATTAGAGAGGATGAAGTTTATGATATATTGAAGGCTTTTCATGATGGCCCTTATGGAGGGCATTTTGCTGATAAGAGAATGGCACATAAAATTCTCAGGATGGGTTATTATTGGCCCTCACTCTTCAAGGATGCAAAGAAATATGTTCGAGCCTGCGATAGCTGTCAGAGAATGGGTCAACCTAATCATAGAGATGAAATTCCATTGAATCCCTAGGTAATACTTGAACCATTTGAAAGATGGGCCTTAGACTTCGTAGGGCCCATTAATCCTCCATCCAATCAAAGAGTTTACATATTGGTTTGCACAAATTATATGACTAAATGGGTGGAGGCTAAAGCACTCCTTAGAACTAATGAAGAAGTTGTTTTAGCTTTCCTATTTGAAGAAATCTTCATGAGATTTGGAGTGCCTAGAGAGTTAGTTACAAATGGAGGACCTCCTTTCAATTCTCATGGTTTTAAAACCACCCTTCAAAAATATCATATTCATCATAGAATGACTACACCATACCACCCCCAAGCCAATGGATAGGTGGAGAGTACAAACAAAGTTATAGAATCCATTCTAACAAAAACAGTGAAGGAAAACATGAAGGATTGGTCTCAAAGGCTCCGTGAAGCACTATGGGCTTAAAGAACTGCTTGGAGAAATACTACAGGATTTTATCCCTATGAATTGGTTTACGGTAGAAGTGTTGTTTTTCTAGTGGAATTTGAAATTAAAACCTTAAGAATTGTTGTAGCTGTTAACCTTGATTTGACTGATGCACAAACAACCAGGTTGCAGTAGCTTCAGGAATTGGATGAAAAGAGATTAGATGCCATTCATCAAACAACTATGATCCAACAACAAAGAACAAGGTGGCATGATAAAACCATCAAGCATAAGCAGTTCCAAAATGATAATTGGGCCTTATTATATGATTCTCGGTTTGAAAATTTTCAAGGGAAACTACGTACAAGATGGCTGATGACTCTAAAACACCATTATTAGTAAATGGTCATCGACTCCATCTGTACCAGCAACCCATTTCCAAAGAGGATTTTAAGGCCACTTGCATAGTAGATTCACATTATCTCTTTTTGGGGGAGCCTTCTGCCCCTCATTGCATTTAATTTATGCATTGTATTTTTAGTATTAGATTAGATTTCTTAACTAATAATCCCTTTCAAGGGTTGGCATGTTACAATTAACTATTTTGCAGATTCTAGGGAAGCTTTATTGGAAAGGAAAATCCTACTACAAGCAGATCCAAGCTTCATCTTGTGAAGCATTGTTCATCTTAATCCATCCATACTTTATTTCCCCATTCCCCAGTAACGTTTCCATTATTAACTCCCCTCAATTCCTTTCTCCATTTTCCCATCACTCTTCAGCAACATTTCCCTTATTTTTCCCATTGCTGAAACAACATTCTTCAGCAACATTTTTCCTATTTTTCCCATTCCTGGAACAATATTCTTCAGCAACATTTTCCCTACTTTTCTCGTTGCTGAAACACCACCCTTTACCCATTTTCCCATTGCTGAAACACCATTTCTTTTCAAAAGGCATCACCATACAACACTTTCCATCATGAAAATCACTTTCTTCCATTATTTTTATGCTAATTCTGTCCTTTCACGGCCTTCTCCTATGATTATACAGACCTCTAATATAATCTCCCTCATGTTTCAAAAGTTTCTTCCATGACTATTGTTGATCGATTATGAACAAGCACTATATTTTTCGAAATATGAATTAAAGGTAAACATGAGGTATGTAAATATTATGTGTAAGTACTATTAAACTATGGTTAAATGAGAAGATTATGTTCATTATTACCACAATCCCCATACATTTAAAGCTAGTATTTCAGCCGTAGTTGGGGGGAATACTGAGATTATATGCCATCATTTTACAGCAAGCCAATTACCGTCATTTTTCTTACCCACTATCCCGTCTTATTACCTCGCCTCTATGATGTTACTCCATGTTCTCATTCGCAAAATTTACTCTGTCTGAAGTGCGGTAACTCGGTTTTTGACTGTGCATTTTACCAAAGCTGGTTAACGATGGGAGGACTTGCTATTTGACATGAGCCCAGCTCGATGGCTCTACTTGAATTACATCTAGAGGTATATCAGATTTTTCAGCAGGCAGGCTGGGTAGGATATTTTCAGAGGCTTCAGGGATTCGATCCACAACAGGTCCTTGAATTTGCACGTAATCTACAGGAGGATCATTCTATTGTCCAGGGAGTTCGAATTCCAGTCTTAGAGGATGTCATAGCACAGGTTTCAGGTCTGCCGGTCACTGGCACTTGATGGTTTAGTCGCAAGCATATCATTCTAAATGCACAATAGGATTTTCTCCTACTAGGAGAACAAGTCGAGCCCTAAGGCCGGGGTGTCAAACTTCACTCATTACCGCCTCTCTGGCCGAAGGTTGCTGAATTCATCAAACACTACCTTACTTGTGAAGGCCGCTACCAGTTAGTCTATCAGCATGATTTTGTCTTATTGAATCATTTGAGACATAGTCGACTGTTAAATATTCCTTATTATTTACTTGGGTGTCTAAAGAATATGTCACATTACTGCATACAGGTAAAATTCTCACTCCTTTCCCTCATCTATCACTGTCTTGTTCAGTTACTGATTCAAAGGGGTTTTTCTCAACAAAACCCTCCTCTATATAATCCACCCCTAGACCCTGAGCAAGCTACTAAAATTCCTCAGCAAGTTATTGAAAATCCTCAAGAAATTCTTGAAAACCCCCACGAGCAGCAACCTGAGAACATCCCTGAACCTCGAGAAATTCCACCAACTGATCCAATTAATGCTCCCACCACATCAACTCCATCCCATAATTTAGCATAATCATCTAATCCTACTGTTCATATCCCTAGTGATGATTCTGAAGATAACCTTCCCCTATCCTTTCTAAAAAGAAAAAGGCAAATTAAGACTGTTTTCCTATCAAAAAGACTATTTTCTGATAGCCCTCTCCCTCATAAAAGGAAAATTACTACTCTCCCTACCTTTTTACCCTGAAGACGAATGAGGGCGTCAACTGAAGCGGCAACTGTTGCCACTATCCTAAATTCCCCACCTATTCGTCTAAAATCCCATACCCCACCATAGTCCCAAGTCCCTGAATCTTTACCTGTCTCACCCTCGAGCACTGAAACACAAGAACCAGATGCCCAGGATTTTACGACATCATTTATTTCAAAACAAGTAGCTATCACACAAGAATCAGCTACTCATTCAATAGCTGCCACACAAGAACCAACTACTGATATACAAAATCCAGATGCCAGGATGTTTCACATCACGTAGTTGTTACACAAGAACCAACCACTTATTCAATAGCTGCCACACAAGAACCAGCTGCTAATATACAAAATCTGGATGGCCAGGATGTTGCACATCACGTCGCTACTACACAAGAACCAATTGCTGATATAAAAAATCTAGATGGCGAGGATGTTGCACATCACGTAGCTGCTACACAAGAACCAACTACTCATTCAGTAGCTGCCACACAAGAACTAGCTACTGAGATTGTGACTGTTACACAAAGCCCAGTCACCCTGACTTCCCTTTTACAGGAAAACGAGTTTCTAAAATTAGAACTCGAAGCTTATAAGCAGGAACTAGTAATGGAAAAGGAAGCCTACGACAAAGAGCTTAATTTGTACACTTTAGCTCATGCAGCATCCACGGCCGATAAAACTACAGAAAAAGATCAGTATAAGGAATATATGTGGAGCCAATGCGGTAACATTTATCATCAAGTAGGGTATAAAGTAGTTGAAATCCCACTACCTAGAGCCTCCCCTGCATCTACTTCTTCTGCAATCGAAGAGGAATGCCCTACTGTCACACAAGAACTAGCAGGGCCTTCAATTTTTTTTGAAAAAAAAGCTAAACCACAAGTACATTGGCCTACTGTAACTGTTAAAACTGAACATCTTGTACCTCCACCTATAGTAACTTTTAAAGCTAAACATCTTGTACCTCAGCCTACTGTAACTATTAAAGTTGAATATCCTGTACCTCGGCCTACAAAATTGTCTTTACTCAGACTTGTAGTACTAAAGACCACACTGATAAATGGAAGAAATAATATGTTATTTCGCAAGATAAGATCTTGCAGGAGCATAAATCACTCTAGCAAAATCATATATATTCAAACTGGGAAGCCTTGGAGCAAGTACTCCAACATTCTCGTGCCCAGAAGAAAGAGAATAAAAAGCTAAAAAGTATACTGCTCCTTATGCTTAATTTGGTTAAGAGATTATTAGTTGCCAAGAAACCATCTTCCAACTACTCTCTTTTTCTTGCAGAATGCTTAGCATTCTTTCAAATAAAGGCAATTAAAGATGGGAGACCTCATGAAGTATCTGGACCTGAACAGTTTGTGAAAACTTTCACAGAATCATCTACCAGTGGTCAATATTTACTCTGTGAGTTGTATCTCCATAATGAAGCTATCTCTGAGAATAGGAAGCTCAATCTTAACCCTTTGGTTGGTGATGTTCAGATCAGGGCATTTGTCTCCTTCCTTGCTAATTAATCACATGGCAGACTGCCTTTCTTTCAGCGAGGCATAATGAAGACAACTGTCTCCTATGGATTCAATTCGAGCCGCAAAATCCTACCATTTTTGTTGCAAAATATCATCAATTTTTTAAAGAACTAGGGATGGTTGAACACATCAGGCAACTACAAGCAGCAGTGCTACAAGATTGCCAACACTTTGTTAAAACCAAGGGATCTGCTGCCTTAAAAGCAAACAACTTATTCTGGCAACAGTCCTCTAAGGAAAGGCAGGAGTATAACCCCTTCAGTCCTCCTAATGTTGAAGCAGCAATCTCAAGGGTACCCGATTACATCAGATGTGTTCAGCAATGTGCTGAAAAGTGGATAGGGTATCATTTTCGTTTTCCTCTTCTATGGATGCCAGCACAAGAATACAAGGCTAATTACAAGTTGACTAAAAAGGAAGAGGCACCAACATAGCAGAGGCTGCAAAAAGTGCAAGGGTTCATAAATCTAACTGAGAGTACCTTCTATAGTTACTGCTTAAGTAATTTGCACTCTAAGGCCCATTATCCATACTCAGATTCAAAGTGAAGTTGCATGAAGACATGTGACCCTTTCAGTTGGGGGGGATGTTAGGACCCTACATTGTAACTTTTTGCTCAAATATTTTTCTATCATTCCACCCTTTTTCAATCCATATTTAAAGTCTATGCTATCACTTTAATCCACTTTCCAAAGGCATATAACATTTCTTCTTTTTACTATATGTTTAATTTGTTTTACATATAAGTTTACATTACTTTCATAATTAGCCATTGATCGGAAATATATAGTTGTTGAAATAGTCTGAAAACTGCAGACTTATCATTGCAGTCTACGTTGCTGAAACAGTTAGAACAGTGTGCAAATCTCGTTGCTGAAACAGCCCATGATTTGCATTCCATATTCAGCAGCAACAGGAAGAGATCATCGAAGGAGCTGTTATACTGGCCACAACAACTACATTCCAAAATCGGCATTGTCACAACCATTGTAACAACATTTTGCTAATGGAAGAACCAATTATCCTATTTTATTATATCGAGATTTATAATGTAATTAAATGTATAATAGATGTCTCCTCTTTAAAAAGAGGAGACATCAGCATTAGAAGAGGACAGACTACAGGAAGGTCTACCTGAAAGAAAAGGGACATTGAATCTTTTTTTAACATGATATATTGACAGATGAATAAAATATTGTTCTGAGCATTCTGTCTTAGTTCCTTTTTCTGGGGAATCTTGTGAGAAGGAAAGGGCCCACCTTCCTCACAAGATTCACCCATTAATTTCTGTAGTGTGTTAAGCGTTATTCTTTTCCATTCATGCCTTGTTAAACCTTGTTTACTGAAATTACTTATGCGTTATTGGAATTCTATATTTACTGCTGAAACTTTGTTTCTATTTAATGATTGCATTGTTTTCATAAATTCATTCATAGGTAATCAGTGATTTTTTTAATTGTTGATCTGGTTTACAGAGTGAGTTTGTGAAGCATAGTACTCAGAAATAGGTGCTGAAGGTTCCTGCTTGGGGAATAGGTCATGTTCTCTGTTATGGCACAATTTGTCTTTTCCTCTACAAATTGATTCCTTTTCCTAGATTGTTCTTTTTAATGTAATCCGGGATTCTTTGATAATTGTTTGCAATAGAAAGATTGTTCCTGTTGTAACTCAAAGTAGAACTTCAGTTTGTTAAAGCAAGGTGTGATTATTGTAATTGTTACTATAACTTTTCATTGCTTTTGGGATTGAGCATATACAGTGTGTGATTGCCTTTGAAATAAACAGACTTCCCTGGGTTGACAATTCATGTAGCACTTGGTTGTTTAAATTAATAAGCAATTAAAGTGACCAACAAGCATGTCCAGTTTCCTTTTCTTTTTTTCCTTCTTACCACTGCGTTATGCTGCGGACTATAAAATACATCTAGAGGAGGAATCTCCTCTATCTTGAGCATGATTTCAGAAGATGGGTTAATGGGAATATGATCCATTTCTAGAGCGTTGTTGATTGTTCCAATGACCATATCAGTCACTGTATGCACTGTACTCTTAGGTGTCTTTGTGTTCTGTTCCTCGGTATTAATCAATTAATCGAATGTTTCCCACTCTGCAAGTCTGATAGGCAATTTCTCGAGCAAGTAACTTATCATAGACATATAAGGGTAGGACATGAGGGGAAGCAATGCTTCCGAATACTCTGACATAGGTGAGAAGCTCTTCTCCAAACCATCTTGCGACAGGGAGAATGTCAACTTCCGCTTCAGGGGAAAATCTTGGGGCATCCCTACTATACAAAATTCTGTTCAGAGGTAACATAACGCCATGACAAATTCTATTAAAATACAGGATAAACTTGGAATCCCACAATTCCTTATGAGACATGTGAATGGGCAAGGGATTTTGTGTAGTCCACTTCCAATCCATTAAAGGAAATTTGGAAACATAACAGATTGCATCCATAACATAAGCAGCTAAATAAAAAGGAGGATAAATCCTCTGATTGGTAGTTCTTTTGGACCGGTAGTTCCAAATAGCTGTAGCTAAATTATCAGACAATATATGAGCCCAATCCATAATAGTGGCATTAGTAGCTGCATCTAATAGGGGTAGCCACTCAGATGAAAACTTGTTGATGTCAGGCCTTCCAAATAGTCTACATAGCATAGCAGCAGCAAAGAAAATGGGGAAGAGAGGGAACCAGTATTGTACATACCGTGTTTGTCCTTTTACAATGGTTCTTCCCTCACTAACCAGTTCTTGGTGCACTCCACCAAATCTTTGTTTTCCCTGCCGAAATTCTCCACGAACTATTTGTTGTAGGTTGCTTGCAGCTCTGGTAGATGATACATAAGCCTCAAATCTTGCGAAGTGAATGACCCAATCAGGTCTTGGCTCCGAGACTTGAATTTTCTGTCTGATATATCAGCACTGTCCAGTACCCACTTGACCATGTCTGTGTATGGAATAATCTTGGGTCTTACCACTATTCGATGAAGGAATGAACATGCAAGTTCTATGATTGATGCCTCAAACAACCCGCGTGAGTCTGTTGTTGCTTTGACCTCCATAACTCTGGTATTTCCTTCTTCGAGCAGACTGTACATGCCTTCCCAAGTAGTTATGCCAACATCTCTATTATAGGTAGTGTTTGTGTATAAATGCATCATTTCTTTGTCCTCTGCAACTGGAGCTTTTCCCTTCTTTCCCATTATGTTCTATGCATTGTTGCATATATTACTCTTCTTGCCGCTCATGTAAATTTACAAGCAAGGAAAGAGTAATGGTAAGAGATAAGGTGACAGGAAAGCTCTTTCATTCTGAAATCATATCACATATATCACCCTATGTGAAATAACCTTTGAATTAGATCTAAATATTATCTCATAAATGACTATCAACTAACCACTAAATTGACATTAATGCCCATAACTCGGTATCGGATTACAAGAAATACTTTATTGAATGATGAGCCCTGCAGATCTGCGATAAAGCGATTTTGCGATTTGCTTCACAATATCGCAGATCACAATATCGCTAATCCATTTTGTTAACAATCATTTATTTCGTTAGGTGGTTGCAAGATGCGATTTGTGAGATGCCTTATCGCATATCACTGGATCAGGATATTTTACCTTAGGTGATACTTGTGGCATATGAAATCCATGATGTGCGATGAGTCTTTAAGGCGTGCAATCTCGCATCGCGTTTTTGCAATTTCGAAAGCTTGTTTATATGATGTCCTCCATTACCCTTTGTGATGCAATGTTTTATTGTTGAGAGAACGATTTTATTCAGAACTTATCATAAAACTTAATTTTTTGGGTTTTGCGGGTGTTCTCCTAAGTTTATGATAGCATGTTTTATTCAAAGTGGAAACATAAGTGCTAGTTTTTTATTTTTTTAGAAGGGTCCCCATCTATTTAGATTTATTACTAAAACTAAATAAAAAGGGGGGTTGTTGTTGGGCACAACAGGTACGTGGAAAACCATTGGATCTGGTGGCATTACTTCAGGAAAATGCCAGGCCAAAACGTGTAGGAGTACACCACAGAATTTAGGAAGATGGCTATAACGTTGGGTATCTCTCCAGAGAAGCTATATGTACTCCTCAAGTATTTGGGGGGTATGCACTGCCATTTGTGTGAGCAACTGGTGTTTATCAAGCCCAAAATGGTGGATGAGGCTTGTGTATAGGCACAATACCTGGAGAACATAGGCCTGAAAAGAGCATAATAAAGTGGATCAAAGCAAAAGGAGCAACAAGACACTTCTAAGGATGGGAAGAAGAATCAAAAAGGGGGAAAAGATAAAAAGACGACAACCACAACACACTAGTGAAAATATCCTAGCAACTAATTGCAACATTAATGGCCATAGAGAGGAGAAGGGTTGAAAGTTGCATCCAGAACTAAACCCAAAGAACAAGAAGAAAGATGATAAGAAGAAGAATCTCATGGCCACAGATTCGAGAAACCAATTTGAAATAAGCTGAGATGTGGATGAGAAGATCGTATGTACATCAGTGCAGAAGGAGGTCATTCTGAGTAGCCTTCAGCAATAGGAAGAGAAAGAAATGACCAAACTCTTCCATGTAAAGATACAGGTCAAGAAGACAAAGATTGATGCTTTGTTTGACTCAGGATCATAGGCAAATATCATTGCAGCAGATCTGGTCAAGAAGTTGGGGTTGGAAGTTCGTGATCATCCAAACCCATATACACTGGGATGGGTACAGAAGGATACAGAGCTGAAGGTAACAAAACAATGCAAAATTAGATTTGCTATCTGTGTTGATTTAATTGATGAAGTAGATTTGGATGTGGTTCCCCTTGATGTATGTGGAATCATGCTTGGGAGTCCATACATGTACATGTGTGATGCAATATTCATGAGGAGAGCTAACCATTACCGGCTCATCAAGGATGTAAAATCATTCATCATCAACATGCACAAATGCAAGTCGAAAATTTCACTAGTAAGTGCCAACTAGGCCAAGAAATTGATCGATTCCAACAAGAAGTGTGTTTTATTGTTTTTAAGAAAAGGTCATTTTGTAAAGGAGTCAATAAGAGGCAAGGCATCCCTATAGGGATGTACTAAGAAACAAAAACAACAATTGGAGGAGTTGTTACAAGCATACAAGGATGTGTTCTGACAGCCTAAAGGGCTACCCCCAAGAGAGAAGTGGAGCATGAGATTTAGCTATTGCCAGACTCCCCATTGCCAAATATTGGGTTGTACAGGTAGTCTATTATAGAAGCAAGTGATGTGAAGAAATAGCTGCAACAACTGTTGGAACATGGTGTCATTCGACCCAGTACATCACCATGTGGATCACCCATCATCATTGTGCCAAAGAAGGATGGGAATTGGAGGATGTGTATAGATTATAGGGCGTTGAATAAAATCACGCTCAAGAACAAATACCCCCTACCTAGGATAGATGATCTTCTAGATCAATCGTAGTAAGAAAAGTATTTCACCAAGTGTTGGCATTATGACACAGGTTTGGCACTATGGCACAGGTGTTGTCCTTGATGGCAACTCACTCAAAGGGCAGATGACAGTTTAGGCTCTTAGAATGGAAGAAAATAAGGTATATGCAGGTGCCTCTCAGCAAAGTCACGTATACACGCGGGATCACCGATCAAAAGACGCGTATACATATGCATGCATTTTCATGCAAAGAAAAGCGCGTGCATGAGGGAGAATTTATGGTTGGTCCATGGTATTTAGTCTGACATATTTGAACCTATGGTTTTGGACCTTGGTATTGCATCCGAAGTGTTGAACCCAGGTATTGGGTCCCTAGTATTGGTTCTAAATGGTTTTGGACCATGGTATTGAGTAAGGCCTATGACTATAAAAGGAGAAGAAGATCATTAGGCAAAGGTAATTGAGAAAGTCTTGAATATCTGATGAAGTATGCAGTTTATGGGTTCATGATGCTTTGCTTGATCTGAGGTAAGGAGGAATCTCAGCGATTGATGGAGAACAAGATCTAAGGATAGATCGGGATCTAATGGCTTCGAATTAATCATCTCTATATGGTTTGATCATGTTTATTCTAGATCTGTATACTGACGCATGTAATGTTCTAATCTGGGTATAACTTAAGTTTGAAATAGCTGCAACTCATGAATGGATATTTATAGATGTATACGCTGGTTGACTATGATAGAAGTGTGTACATGCGCAGGTTAGATATATCTAAGTAGCGTATACCATATGAGCTATGATGTTTGAAGTTACAGGTGTTTCTGGTTGTTGACGAGTTCTGATGACTGTTTACTGGTGTCAATATTCTGCATATTCAGATTGGTTGATTATGTTTAGCTTCAATATTGATGGATGTGATCTATAATGGATCAGGATCAGAATGACTTATCTTTATGTGATCTGATGGACTAGATCTGGTTACTAATATATGTATTATCCTTGTACATGTAATGATTTGGGTATGTCTGAAGTCAGGAAGTGCAGCGAAGTTATAAGTATTTGATGACATATACGCTGGTTCGATTTGGTAAGTTGCGTATACACGCAGGTTCAGCTCTTCCAAGTAGCGTATGCACTATGATGCATGATTTTTGATGATATAGTTGGTTCTGAATATTGTTGCAGAGTTCTGTGTTCTGCTCTGTGTTTTGGTGACTGCATTTTGTTGACAGGGTTTCAGTGATTCAGTATCGGGTGATTCAGAGATTGATGATGCTATTGTTGATTGATTGTGTGCTTCAAGGATATTAATGGGTCCAGTATGAAAATTGGATGAAATGTGGCCTTCATATTATGATGTTGTGTTCCATGAGTATCCAATCTGAAAATTTATGAAACGTGGTACCTGGAGGAAGAAAGAGAAGGTTGTAGCCTTCTGTAGGTGGGCACCTACGTACTAGTACATCAGCTAGTACAAGAGCTAAGGGGGTGGTAGCTCCCTTCCAATAGCAACTGGAAAACGAGTAAAGGTTGGAGCATTCAGTAGGCCGGCACCTGTACTAGTAAAAGGATCGACTAGTACAAGAGCTAAGGGTGTTGTAGCTCCCTTCCAGGAGAGTCTGGAGAATGAGAGAAGATTATAGCCTTCTGCAGGTAGAAGCCTGTGTACTGGTATAAGACTGCACCAGTACAGAACTATTGTAAAAAGAATTTTCTTATTAAAAAGAAGATTGAGATGACTTGCAGCAGGTGGTTTTCACCCACATTGGGTTTCCACCTTACATCATGGTGTTCATGTGTGCTTCTTGTGTGTGATAATCTGTTCTATTTTATTGTTGTTGTTTACTATTCATATGGTTAATAATGTTCTAATGCACTCATTAAGGATCAACTAATTGAATCATAAGTTTACTGGATATACGCTTGTTGCATTACACACAGTTACGTATACACGCAGTTTTCCTTTACTAAAGTAGCGTATATGAATCTTAATATGGAAATGAAAAAAGTAATATTGATTTGATAATACTGATTGACCCCCCCTCTTAGTATTATTTCCAACACCAAGCTGGACTTAAAGTCTAGATATCACCAGGTTCGATTCAAAGAAGAAGATACATGGAAGACTACCTTCAAAACTAGGCAAATTTTGTATGAGTGGTTAGTTATGCCTTTTGTCCTATGTAATGCACCAACTACATTTATGATATTAATGAATGATGTATTGCACCCTTTTATCAATTCATTTGCTATTTTCTATTTGGATGATATACTACTATATAGCTCTACCTAGAAGGAGCATATTTCACATTTGATGTAGGTGTTGGAAACATTGAAGAAGCACCAACTACTAGCAAATCTCAAGAAGTGTGAGCTTGTGCAACAGTCCTTGGTTTATTTGGGATTAGTGGAGGAGAATTTAAGATAGATCCTTCCAATATGGAGTTCATCATGAAATGCCTGATGCCTACTAATGTTAATGAGGTTAGGATTTTCATTGGGGCAACACAGTACCTGAGGAAATTCATAGCCTCATTTTTAGTGGTAGCAGCATTGCTCCATGCCATAACAACAAGTGGCAATAGTTTCCAGTGGTGAAAAGGGCAACAAAAGGCTTTCGATGAGTTAAAGAATAAGATAAGTGAAGCACTAGTTTTGGCATTACTAAACTTGCAATGGCCCTTTGAAGTGGAGACAGATGCAAGTGGGTATGCTATGGGAGTTGTCTTGATGCAAGGAGAAAGTCCTATTTTCTACCATTCTAAAGTATTTCATGGGGGTGCTATTCTTAACTACCCTAGCCATGGTGCAAAATGTGAAGAAGTGGAAGCATTATCTGATGGGAAAGGAGGCAATAATCCACACATATCACTAGCCTTTACAGTATTTGCAAGCCCAGAGTACGCTACAACAAACTAGGCATTACAAGTGGATGGGATTTTTACAACAGTTTCATTTGGTGATCAAGTATAAGCAGGGTAGCAAAAACAAGTTGGCTGATATGATTTCAAGGCCACCCACATAAAATATTATAGATTTGGGGACTCTTATGCACATGGATCCATTCACCCATGATGCACACGGAGAGGCATATTCACAAGATGAGAACTTTAAGGAGGTGTATCAATAGTTGCATAGTTAGAGTTATGTGCACGATGGCGATAGCACCATTAACTACCACCTCCAAGATGGGTTACTCTACAGGTTGGATAAGATATGTGTTCCTAAAGGTGATCATTTGCAGTTGATTAGAGAGGCTCACACCTCCAAGGTTGCATGGCACTTTGGTGCAGAGAAGATTGTTGCTAACTTGCAGAGGTATGTGTATTGGCCGAAGATGCAACAGTAGGTAGCTAAGTTCATAAGAGGATGCATGCTTTATTGTACCAACAAGCCTAGCAATAAGAAACAGGGTCTGTATCATCCCTTACCTATACCTACTCGTCCTTGGGAAAGAATTTCCATGGACTTTGTGGGAGGTTTATTGGCAACCAAGAAGGGACATGACTACCTATTCATGGTAGTTGATAGGTTCAGCAAGATTTTTGTTCTGATGCCCTGTAAAATGACCATCAGTGGACAAGAAGCATCAAACTTGTTCTTTGGATAGGTCTGGGTACACTTTGGGATACCAAGGAGCATCATTTCAAATAGGGATACAAGATTTCTCAATGCATTCTGGACTACGTTGTGGGAGAAGATGGATATGAATTTGAAGAGATCTACAACATTCCATCCATGGACTGATGGGTAGACAAAAGTAGTCAACAAGACTTTGGTGCAACTTCTGAGGGGTTATAACCAAAAGCATCCGAAGACCTGGGATGAAAATCTGGTATATATACAACATTCTTATAATAGAGCAGTCCACACTTATACAGGAAAGTCCCCATTTGAAACATGTTTTGGATATTTTTCCAACTTCAGCTTTGGATATTTCATATGGGCAACAAGGAGGAGAGAAGAAAGGTCTTACAGGAGATGATTTGAGGGCTAAAAAATTTATAGAGAAGATTAGGGAAATCCATCTAAAGGTATAGGAAACACTACAAAAGTCACAACTGAAGTATAAGGCCAGGCATAATCAACACATAATAGAAAAGTCATTCAAGGTGGGAGATAAAATATGGCTATAGTTGAACAAGGAGAGGCTGCAAGGGCTTGGTAAGAAAATCAAGGCTCTAAGGTATGGTCCCTTTGAGATACTAGAAAATGTGGGTGATAATGCCTATCGACTCATTTTACCACCATATATGTGAATTTACTCAGTTGTAAATGTAGAGAATTTGAAACTCTATGAGCTTTCCATGCTAGATCACGAAGAGGAACAGGTCATACCTTTTGTGGAGGATTTGGCACCAAACACTCAGGCAAAGTTGACAAAAGATACAGTTTTACAAAAGAGGTCCATAACTACAAGACAAGGGCAACAATACCTTTGGCAGACTAGGTTGAAGGGACAACTTCCAGGCAAAGCTAAATGGTACACCAGAGACAAGGTGGAGGAAAAATTTCCTCACCTCATTTAGTAAAAGTTGTTGGAGACCACAAGCCTCCCAAAATGGGGAGGTGTGATCCAAATCGGATAATTATATTGTTTTTCATCCATCTTGTTGCATTTGGAGTGGAAAAAGTGGAGGAATCAGCTGACTGGACCGTTTTTACTGGCGGGACCCAGTTTGGCGAAACGGGGTTTGAAACCTTCTGGGAGCATTTTGAGACATAAAATGACGTTTTTTGGGGGTAAAAATTTTCTACTTGAATTTTTTTTTTTATGATATTCTACACATAGAGAGATTTCCAACGACGCAAGAATCACGTCAATCAGAGTCCGTATGAAAAATTTATGCCACTCAAAATTTGACCTTCCTGTTTTCACACTATAGTTTGGGAGGATGTCGCGTCAGCCACCATTATTCATGGAAAAGGGGCTAGCCACATGTTTGTGATGTAAAAGACTCTAGAACTGTCTATTTTTTAACTCTAGTTAAGAGTTGATGTAGTCAAACTTAACCACTAGTAGGCTATCGGACTGTGTTATAATTGGGCCACTAGGAGGAAGAGGCATTCCATTGTTTCGAGAGCATTTTGTTCCATAGTTGAGAAAAAATAGCCAGGAGAGACAAGACATAGAGCATACACTAAGGATCTATGCACTATAGAATCCCATGGGCCACATAGATTACTTCTTTGTATCTACAACCATATTTCCAAACAGAGAAAGAGAGCAAAGCGAGCTCAGATTCCTGTTGGGTTTTTTCCTTAAAGGGTTTGCCAGAGAGAATATCTTGTGTATTATGTGTGTGTGAGATTATTTTTTCGTTCTCTACTTTTATTCTTGATTTACTTTTACATGCATGCACTAATTACATTTAATTTTACAAATCTAGAAATTAAATAAAATTGTAATAGCGTAGAATCTCAGAAGATTTGTTGTGACGAACTATCTAGTGGAATATCCACTGGAGTTTACAGATCAATTCACAACTGAGTAAATGCACATATATGGTGGTAAATTGAGTCTATAGCCATTATCACCCACCTTTTCCAGTATCGCGAAGGGACCATACCTTATAGCCTTGATTTTCTTACCAGGTCACTACAACCTCTCCTCGTTCAACTGTAACCATACTCTGTCTACCACCTTGAATTATTTCCATGTTCTGTGTTGATCATGCTTGATCTTATACTTCTCATGTGAATTCTATAATGTTTCTTGTACCTGTATATGGATCTTCTTGATATTTTCTATAAATTTTTCAGTCCTCAAAGAATCTCCTGTAAGATATTCCCTTACTCCTCCTTGCTGCCCATATGCAATATCGAAAGGCGAAGGTGGAAAATATTAAAAACAAGTCTCAAATGGGGACTTTTCTATAGAAGTGTGGATTGCTCTATTATAAGAATTTTGCATATAAACCAAACTTTCATCCCAAGTCTTTGAATGCTTCTGGTTGTATCCCCTTAGAAGCTGTACCAAAGTCCTGTTGACTACTTTTGTATGTCCATTTGTCTATGGATGGAATTTTGTATATTTCTTCAACTTTGTGTCTGATTTCTCCCACAATGTATTCCAGAATACACTGAGAAATATTGCATCCCTATTTGAAATTATGCTCCTTGATATCCCAAAGTGCACCCAGACTTGTCCAAAGAACAAGTTTTTTGCTTCTTATCCACTGATGGTTTTTTTACAAGGCATTAGAACACACATCTTGCTGAACTTGTCAACTACCATGAATAGGTAGTCATGTCCCTTCCTACTTGTCAGTAAACCTCCCACAAATTCCATGGAAATGCTTTCCCAAGGAAGAGTAGGTACAAGTAAGGGATGATATAAACCATATTTCCTGTTGTTAGGCTTGTTGGTACAACAAAGCATTCATCCTCTTATGAACCTAGCTACTTGCTCTTGTATGTTGGGCCAATACACATACCTCTACAAGTTAGCCACGATCTTCCCTACACCAAAGTTTCGTGCAACCTTGGAGGTGTGAGACTCTCTAATCATGTTATCTAGTGTGTAGAGTAACCCATCCTAAAGATCGTAGTCAACCATGTTATCACCATCATTCACAAGACCATGACTCTGCAACTACTGATACGCCTCCTTAAAGTCCTCATCTTCTGAATATGCATCATGGGTGAATGAATACATATGCATGAGTCCCAAAAGTTGTGATCTTTGATGTGGGTGGCCTTGAAAGCATGTCGACCAACTTGTTTGTGATTCCCTTCTTATACTTGATCACCAAATGGAACTATTGTAAAAACCCAATACACTTGTAATGTCTAGTCTATTGTAGCTTACTTTGGGCCTACAAGAACTATAACGATTAGAGATCTATGTGGATTATTGTCTCCTTTCTTATCAGATAATGCTTCACAGTTTGCACCATGGCATAAATCTCCTTGTCGTAGGTAGGGTAGTAAGGACTACCCCATGAAATACTTCAGAATGGGAGTATACAAGCCTTCCTCCCTGCATCAAGACAAATCCCATACTCTCTCACACATGTATCCACTTCAAAGGGTCACTACAAGTTTGGTAATCCCATAACTAGTGCTTGGCTAATATTCTTCGTTAGCTCTTCGAAATCCCTTTCCTGACCTCTTCCCCACTGGAAATTCTTGCCACTTGTTGTTATGGCATGGAGCACTACGGTTAACATTGAAAATGAGGCTATGAACTTCCTCAGGTACTGTTCTTCCCCAATGAAACTCCTAACCTCATAAACATTAGTAGGAACTGACCATTTCATGATGGCCTCCATCTTGGAAGGATCTATCTTTAGTTCTCCTCCACCAATCATATACACCAAATACTGTTGTGCAAACTCACACTTATTGAGATTTTCTAGCAGTTGGTGCTTCTTTAATGTTTCCAGCACCTACATCAAATGTGACATATGCTCCTCCTAGGTAGCACTATATACCAATATATCATCCAAATAGACACTAACAAATGAATCTATACAAGGGTGTAGTACATCATTCATTAATCTCATAAATGTAGTTGGTGCATTACATATTCCAAATGGCATGACTAACCACTCATACAAACCTTTCCTTGTTTTGAAGGTAATCTTCCATGTATCTTCTTCTTTGACTCGAACCTAGTGATATTCAGAGTTCAAGTCTAGCTTGGTGAAGTACTTTGCTTGTTTCAACTGATCCAAAAGATCATCTATGCTAGGAAGGGGGTATCTATTCTTGAGCATGATTTTGTTTAATGCCCTGTAGTTTATACACATCCACCAAGTCCCATCCTTATTCAACATAAGGATGATGGGTGACCCACATGGAAATATACTCGGTTGAATGACACCTTGTTCCAACAATTGTTGCAATTGTTTCTTCACCTCAATTTCTTCTATAACAGACTGCTTGTACAACCCAATATTTGGCAATGGATAGTCTGGAAATAGCTAGATCTCATGCTCCACTTCTCTCTTAGGCGGTAACCCTTTAGGATCTCAGAACACATCCTCGTATTCTTGTAACAACTCCTCCAATTGTTGTTTATGTTTCTTAGTAAATCCCTCTAGGGATGCCTTGCCTCTTATTGACTTCTCTTAAGCCTGACTTTCTCTTAAAAATAATAAAACATACTTCTTGTTGGAACTAATCAATTTCCTGGCTTGGTTGGCACTTACTAGTGAGATCTTTTACTTTCCTTGGTGCGCGTTGATGATGAATGATTTCCCATCCTTGATGAGATGATATTGGTTGGCTCTCCTCATGAAAATTGCATCACACATGTACATGTATGTACTCCCAAACATGACTCCACATACATCAAGGGAAACCACATCTAGATCTACTTCATCAACTAAATCAAAAATGATAGAAAATCTAATTTTACATTGTTTTTTTACCTTTATCTCTGCATCCTTATTTACCCATCCTAGTGGATATGGTTTTGGATGATCACGAACTTCCAACCCAAACTTCCTGAACAAATCTACTATAATGAGATTCGCCTGCGATCCTGAGTCAAACATAGCATCAATCTTTGTCTTCTTGACCTATACCTTTATATGGAAGAGTTTGGTCATTTCTTTCTCTTCCTGTTGCTAAAGGCTATTTAGATTCACCTCCTTTAGCACTAACGTACAAACGATATTCTCATCCACATCTGAGTTGTTTTCAACTTGGTCACTTGAATCCATGACCATGAGATTCTTCTTCTTGTTATCTTTCTTCTTATTCTTCGGGTTTAGCTCTAGATGCAACTTCTAGCACTTCTCCTCTATATGTCCATCAATGTTGTAGTGGTCTCAATGTTTGCTAGGATCATCACATTGGTGTGCTTTGGTTGTCATATTTTTATCTTTTCCCCCTTTTTGCTTCTTCTTCCCCTCAGAAGCTTCTTGTTTCTCCTTCTGCTATGATCCACTTGATTGCACTCTTTTCAAGCCTATGTTTTTTAGGTATTGTGCATGTACACAAGCCTCATCCACAGATTTGGGCTTGAATAACATCACTTTTTCAAATAGATGGCAGTGCAGACCCCTCAAATACTTGAGTACATCTGGGTTCTTTGGAGAGATACCCAACATTATAACCATCTTTTTGAATTTTGTGGTGTACTCCTACATGCTTTGGCTTGGATTTTGCTTGAAGTAATGCCACGAGATCCACTGGTCCTCCACATACCCGATGGGCTAAAACTATGACTTATTGAGGGTTTTGAAATCGTCCCATTTAGTCACTGGAGGTTCTCCATCCAACCTCAAGGTTTCCGTGTGGCTCTCCACCCAAGTCAGTGCATGGCCCTCTTATTTCAACTGCGTGAATGAGATATTTTTCCCTTCCTTGATATGATGGACACTAAAATAAACTTCCATTTGTTGTTGTTGTATCTATTTCTCGAAAGAAGTTCTTGGCTGTGAAACTATGCCAAGAAACCAACTCGAACAAACTTTAGGTTCAAGCTAGCCTTCGAACCAAAGGGGGCTCCCTCAAGTGTTATGAGGATTTTTTTAACATTGTTCATTGTCACTAGATAATAGCCTTTGAAGCATAATGGCCAGATCTATGATTTGTGTAAATGGTTCCTGATGAGTATCCAATCTCTGCTCAGAAATAAAGCCCTCTCTTGCTTAAACTTAATCAAAGTGAAAACATCCAACTTTAATAAAATAACATAACTTTAGAGAGTTTGGTAGAGGAATAAAAGAGAACATATGATAATTAAGCATTCATATTGAATATTTAATCAATTAGATATAGTAGATGCATGTAGAAGAATTCTACATCCAAACAAATATACATTCAATATATGACATAATGCAACAATTAAATGATGCAGAGGAGTTTTTTTAAAGAAACTTTTCAATTAGCTAGTCTCCATAATGATGATAACTTTGCAGTGGGATGTCAGGGAAGTTGATACTCAAACCTAGCCTTGCCCTAACTCCTATGTTCCCTTGAACATATGCAAAAATGGATTATGAAATCACTAGAAAAACATACAAAAGAAACAAATTTTGTCATGAACTAGAGCTAGAAACCTTCAATTAAAAATTATGTAATAAAAGTATTTACAAAAAATGGAAGGTTTTTGGCATCAAAATTCAACCCTTTTACAATGAAAATAAAAAAATATATAGAGCATTACATCAAGCTAATTGTGTCTAGCTTTTTGGAATAAAAATCTGAACAATATACTAAAAATAAAAACAATCTCTAAAAAACTGTAGGAAATTTGGAGTTGTTTGCAAGTATTCTGCCTTGAAAACTTGAGTTAGTTCACTAACTGTTGGAAATATGCGGAATGATCCTCAATCTGTTGATATTTTTCCACTAGTTGTCTTTTGACCCCTTCTTCCAGAGGAAACTACATCAGGCATGATATTAGATGCATTTGCAAAGTCTATACAAATGTTCTCTTGCTCTCTTTTTTTCTCTTCAAGTTTCTCTTTTCTTATGTCCTATAAGGAAAATGTTTTTGTAAGAAATTTGTTGCTTCATCATTTACATTTTCATTTTTTTCATGGTTCTTGTGATTCCTTATGGGAAATAAATTGACAATAGACTCAATTGTTGGTAGTGATACATATGATAATGACGGTGTCTTGTGAAAGAGCAACTGATTGTTGATGAATCTCATCCAGGACATCAAACAAGGTCTTTGCAAGCTTGACTATGCATGAAATGTTTGTATATGTGTTTATCCCTTTTGTCATCATATATGCCTGATAAGAGCAGTGACCATCTGCATGGGTACTAGATGTACAAAATTTGGAATTCCTAGAATAATTTTCAAACTTGTAAATTCGAGAAGGTGAAAGAAATAGTACCCAGATACCCATAATCCTTTTTCTGGTTCTATATATAATATGTATGCCTCACTGGATAAGTACACCTTTACTCTGATCTAAAATGGAAAAGTAAATCCAAAATTAAGACCAAGTCACAAGGGCCAGCTAGATGCTAGAATTCCACGCTTTTGAAACCATCCAGACATGTGAAACTTTCATACAACACAAGGCACACATCTTCTTGAGTGGCAATATTCTTTAACAAAGGTAAGAGTACTTGTAAAAGTTGATTATCATCTGAGTGTGCTCCAATGAAATAAACACAAGGTATACCATTTAAGGGTTGCAACAAAAATCTGAAAGGATTATCATCAATGATGATTGTCCAGTGAAGATGATGAGTAAGACAAGATAAATCCTTGACATTCTCTCACTATTTTAGTTATATATAATGGGTCATCGCCTTTCTTGCAATGCAGTATTATGCCATCTATTTCGTGACTCTAGATGCACAAATCCATAAATGCTCAGTGCTAACATGAGAACACATGTGTTGGTCTCACAACTATGATATCATTGAAATTATGAGTAGGATTGCAGGAGGAGTGTTGGTTGTAAATGGTTTTCAAGGGGGTGGGGGGGGGGGGTGGGTGGGGGTGTTTGCGGTTCATAATTCACTTGACGTTGCCACATCACAAATGAAATTGTGTCAATAAAACTATTTGTGGACCCCCACTTTGCATTAAACGTCAAATAGTTTGGGGGGTCCAAAATTAGATTTTAGCCTTCGATCTCCAGGCGCTCATTTATACCGTTAAAAGCTGGAGGAAATTTAACTGTGTTGGCTATGATTTATTTCCTTGTGAATTGGGATTTTCATTTTTAATTTTCATCATCAAATTATATCCCACATTGCTAAAATGAAACCCTATATGGTGCTTTATATGTTCATGTATACATGAACACTTCTGACTCATGATGTAGTTTGTAGTGCTCCTTGTGAGCTCCTCTTTTGTGGCTTAATGCTCAGAATTTTCAAATGTGTAGCCTTTGACTTGGTTTGTGACTTGTTGTTGTTGGATGGCATATATAACATGGACTCAGAGGTTGGGTCGTAGGTCCAAACATTTTTTAACATTTTTTTTTAATAATAAAAATAATAAAATTTGTAAAAAATATATATAATATTTCTATAAATTTTAAATTAAAAACTTTTATTAACACAAAATAACTTCAAGAACCTGTATAAGACTTGTCTATCTTGATGGATTTTGTATATGCTCCAAAATTTAGTCAGAAAATAAGACGGTGAAATTTGAATTTTTTTGTAACATTTCCTGGACAGGAAAAAGTTACAACATCGACTCTAACTAGGGACTGCTTCTCCCTATGCCTTGATTCTATTGGGCATGGAGTCCTGTCATAAATATATTTGACTTAAAGTTGGAGCCTTTAAACTGAAATCTGTAACCTATGATTTGAAAATTTGAAACCATACTACTTGCAATAATCCAGAGACTAACTCACACTGAAATCTGAAAATTGTTGCCGAAGAATATTTAATATTCACTGATTTATTTTCACACGCACCTACTTTACTAAACTGAAGTTGTACATTGTTAGGTGTAATCATGCTTCTAGTGCAACCATGTAAGGATTGGATTAACTAGAATACCACCTTGCATGTAGCTGAAGAGAAGAAAGATATTTACAATATGAAAGACAAACTCCATAGGTAGCTGATACTTACTACTAAAATTTGATAGCCACATATTTTGTTGATGTTTGAAATTTTTTATCGTTGTGATGAGGAAGAAAAATATGTTGTTGAATGCAATCGACATTTCAAACTAGGGGAATTGGTAACCTAGTAGAATCTCCATATAGTCAAAGTGGAGCCACCAAGTAAAGGGATTGCAACCAATAGTTAATGCCTACTCCTTGTTCACTAGTAAGGAATATATCTAGTCTTGATCATTTTTGGAGGAAAGATTTCTTCGTTACTTATCTCCATGGAAACGGTTCCAAATTTTGCATTTGTTTCTCGAAGGTAGTTCTTGGCTACGAAACTGCACCAAGAAACCAACTCGACCAAACTTTAGGTTCAAGCTGGCCTTCGAACCAGAAGGGGGCTCCCTAAAGTGTTATGAGGATTTTTTTAAATGTTTTTCATTGTCACTAGACAAGAACCTATAAAGCATAATGGTCAGATCTATGATTTGTATAAATGGTAGTTGATGAGTATCCAATCTCTGCTCATAAATAAAGCCCTCTCTTGTTGAAACTTAATAAAAGTGCCAATGCCCAACTTTGACAGAATAACATAACTTTAGAGAGTTTGGTAGAGAAATAGAAGAGAATGTATGATAATTAAACATTCATATTGAATACTTAATCAATTAGATATAGTAGATGTGTGTAGAAGAATTCTACAACCAAACAAATACACATTCAAGAGATGACAGAAGGCAACAATTAAATGATGCAGAGGTGTTGTTTTAAACAAAGTATTCAATTAGCTAGTCTCCATAATGATCATAACTTTACGGTGGGTTATCAGGGAAGTTCATACTCAAACCTAGCATTACCCTAGCTCCTATGTTACTTTGACATATGCAGAAATAGATTATGAAATCACTGGAAAAATGTATAGAAGAAACAAATTTTGTCATGAATTGGAGCCACCTTCAATTAAAAAATATGTAATAAAAGTATTTACAAAAATGTTAGGGTTTTGGCATCAAAAGCCAAATAATATATATATAATTACACCAAATATAACTATGTCTATCTTTTTGGAATAAAAATCTGAACAATATACTAAAAATAAAAAACAATCTCTGAAAAACTGCAAGAAATTTGGAGTTGTTTACAAGTCTTATACCTTGAAATCTTGAGTTAGTTCACTAACTGCTAGAAATATGCAAAATGATCCTCAATCTATTGATATTTTGTTGCTAGGTGTCTTTTGACCCCCTGCCAGAGGAAACTGCATGAGGCATGATATTAGCTGCATTTGCAAAGTCTATACAAATGTTCTCTTGCTCTCTTTTTTCTCTTCAAATTTCTCTTTTCTTATATTCTGTAAGGCAAATGTTTTTGTAAGCACTTTGTTGCTTCATCATTTACATTTTCATTTTTCTCAGGGTTCTTGTGATTCTTGATGGGAAATTAATTGACAATAGACTCGGGAGTTGGTAGTGATACATATGATAATGACGTTGTCTTGTGAAAGATCAACTGATTGTTGATGAATCTCATGCAATACCTCAAACAAGGTATTTCCAAGCTTGATTATGTGTGAAATGTTTGTATATGTGTTTATTCATTCGATCATCACATATGCTTGATAAGAGCAGTGACCATCTGCATGGGTACTAGATGTACAAAATATTGAATGCCTAGAATAATTTTCAAACTTGTAAATTTCATAAGGTGAAAGAAACAATACCCAGATACCCATAATCCATTTTCAAAATCTATATATAATATGCCTTCCTCATTGCATAAGTACACTTTTACTCTGATCTAAAATAACAAAGGAAATACAAAATTAAAACCAAGTCACAAGGGCAAGTCAGATGTTGGAATGCCAGACTTTTGAAACTATGCAGGCATGTGAATCTTTCATACAGCACAAGGCGCACGTCCTCTTGAGTGGCAAGATGCTTTAACAAAGGTAAGAGTATTTGTAAAAGCTAATTATCATCTGAGTGTGCTCCAGTGAAAGAAACACACGGTATACCATTTAAGGGTTGCAACAAATAACTGAAAGGATTATCATCAATGATGATTGTCCAGCAAAGATGATGAGCATGATGAGATAAGTCCTTGACATGCTCCTGGTATTTTAGTTATATATAATGGGTCATCGTCTTTCTTGCAACGTAGTATTATGCCATATGTTTCGTGACTCTATATGTACAAATCCATGAATGCACAACTATAACATGAGAACACCTATGTTGATCTTGCAACTATGATATCATTGAAATCATGAGTAGGATTGCAGGAAGAGTGTTGGT
>APFE030535282.1:8009-35970 GCA_000404065.3 Pinus taeda | reverse complement strand
TTTAAAATTAAAAACTTTTATTAACAAAAAATAATTTTGAGAACCTGTATAATACTCGTCTGTCTTGACGTATTTGTATATGCTACAGAATTTAGTTAGAGAAGAAGATGGCGAAATTTGAATTTTTTTGTAACATTTCCTAGATAAGAAATAATTACAAAAGCTGCAATTAGTGATTCATCTTTAGAGCATCGATCTCGCCATGGTACAACTTGATATTGAATTTTTCTTCCATTTTGAACAGGGATTGATTCATGACACTCGAATTGGGTTGATCTTTTCTAGGTTCTTTCTTCAGTCGGCTCTCCATTTCTTCCCGATCTCTCGATCCCCCTTCTAATTTGTCCTCTGCATTCAAACCCCATCTTCTCGAAATATCCCCAAATTATTGTTTAGGGCCACCATGATGAGGTTTGAATTATGGTTTATATTCGTGACTTTTTGTTTGAGCCGTGAAAACCTTACCTTTGCAGCATCACAAGGTTAGTTTATAGATTCGTCAACCATGATTAAGGTTTTACGATTTTGGCCCTGCCGATCTAGATCCCTACAATCTCCACAAAATACCCAAAGAGACTTGCCTTAATACCAAATGATATGTAAACTATTGTGGATATTCCATTGGACAATTCGTCACAATAGATCTGATAATATTGTATTAAAAATCTGAGATTCCACACTTATAGTTTTATTAAACTTTAAGATATGCAAATTTAACTGTAATTAGTGCATGCATGCAAATGGAAATTATGTAGAAAAGTAGAATGAAAAAATAATCTCATACACACACATAAGACATAAGATATTCTCTCTGGATAACTCTTTCAGGAGAAAACCCAGCTGGCGGGTGAGGCTGCTTCGCTCTCTTTCTTTGTATGGAAATATGGTTGTAGGTACAAAGAAGTAATGTTTGTGGTCTGTGAGATACTACAGTACATATATCCTCTCTGTGTGCTCTACCTACTATCTCTCCTGACTACCTTTTCTCAACTATGGAACAAAATTCTCTCGAAATAATGGAATGCCTCTTCCTCCTAGTGGCTCAATTATAACACAACTTGATAGCCTACCAGTGGTTAATTTTGACTACATCAACTCTTAACTAGAGTTACAATATAGACACTTCTAGAGTATTTTACATCATAATCACCTGACTATCCCATTTTCCATGAATAATGGGGGTTGACATGGCATCCTCCCAAACTATAGGTGTGAAAAATAGGAAGGTCAACTTCTGAGTAGCATAAATATTGCACACAAACTTTGATTGACACACATATTGCACCATTGGAAATATTTATGTGTAGAATAATATGAAATGGTGCCACACCAAAGTGACAAAGTTTTACCCCCCAAAAAACATTTTCTAATGCCTTAAAATGCTGTCGTAAGGTTTCAGACCTCATTTTTCCAAACTGGGTCCCACCAATAAAAACGGTCCCTTGAGCTTATTCCTCCACTTTTTCCACTCCAAATGAATCGAGATGGATAAAAAACAATATAATGATCTAATATGGATCAAGAAATATCTCTAGATGCACATTGAGATGGGAGATGATGGAAGGTACGACATGACCGAGATTGGTACAGTCACCTTTTAGAGGGATTCAAGCTCCCCTCTCAGACTCAAGGATGTGATGTTTGTTCCAGGTCTAAAGAAAAATCCCATCTCCATTGTAGTTTTGGAAGACTATGGTTATGATGTGATTTTCAACAAAGGGAAAGCATTCCTGAGACACATAGCCACGGGAAAAGTTAAGCAGATTAGGGTTCATGTGAAGAACCTGTACAAGTTGTTTGTGGAGAATTATGCTGCATTGAGCACAAAGGCAAAGAAGGTGCAGAGCCATGATGTCGGTGAAATTTGGCATAGAAGACTTGGCCATTTTCATCATGGCGCTTTGAAGATTATGCAACAAATAACCGTAGGCATCCCCAAAGGAGCACTGGAGTAGCAGGATACATGCAAAGGGTGTACCTTGGGGAAGTACACAAAAGCCACTTTCCATGACCAGGACAGCAAAGCACATGCAACCCTTAAAAGGATCCACTATGATGTTTGTGGACCTTTCTCAACAACCTCCACTGCAAGGCACAAATATTTAGTCATTTTTATTGATGACTTCTCACAAAAGTGTTGATCTTCTTCATGCAGAAGAAGGATGAGACATTCTCCAAGTTCATAGAATTCAAGGCATTCATTGAGAAAGAAGGTAAGGATCCCAAGATTGATAATAGAGGTGAGTACATGTTGAATGAATTTAAAAATATATATGCAAAAGAAGGAATTCAATGAGAGTTGACAACACTCCACAACCCACAACATAATGGGGTGGCTAATAGGAAGAATCGTAACATTGTGGGAGTAGAAAGGGTGATGTTGCATGATCAGGGCCTACCTCTGCATTTGTGGGTCGAGGCATGCAACACAACAGTCTATTTGCAGAACCAGAGCCCACATTAGATTCTTGGAATGATTACACCAAAGGAGGTTTTCTCGAGGAGAAATTTAGACGTGTCACACTTTGGGATTTTTGGAGCCTCTATTTACTGCCATGTCTCCAAAGAATCACAGAAGAAGCTAGAGTTGACAATGAAATTGGGGGTATTTATGGGTTATGTAGAAACTCCACACAACTACCGTGTGTACATGCCAATCCTCAAAATGATAGTTGTGCGAAGGGATGTAAAATTTAATGAAGACAAATCCATGCGGTGCTCTCTTGAGAGGGAGTTTCAGATCCCATCAGAAGAGGAGGTTTTAGATCCAAAGGAGGAACCTCAAGAAGTTGTGGAGCGGCCACAAATTGAGGAACATAGAGTGGAGATATCCACTCAACCAGAACCATCTAGAGAAGGTAGGAAAAGTACTAGGGAAGTTAATAGAATTATGTAGGATGTGAGGGAGAATGTGGGTCCTCCTTCAAATCAGCACAAGCGTAGAGGGTCACCAGATCAGTACACTGCCTACATCGCTCTAATGACTGAGCTTGTAGAGACTGAGTCATCCTTTTTCAAGGAAGCAGTAGATAAACATGTATGGGTTGATGCAATGGTGGAGGAGTGTGAATCCATTGTAAACAAAAGTGTTTTGCAAATGGTCCCAAGGCTAGCAGACAAATTAGTTGTGGGTTCAAGATGGATCTTCAAGGTAAAGCATGCAGCTGACGAAAGCATAGAAAAGTACAAGGCCAAATTTGTGGCCAAGGGGTACTCTCAAGTTGAGGGGATTGAATATGAGGAGACCTTTGCTCCTATAGCAAGCTACTCATCCATCAAATCAATCCTTGCTCTGGTTGCACAGATGGGGTGGAAGATCCACCAGATGGAGGTGAAAACAACATTCCTCAATGGAGTTATTGAGGAGGAGGTGTATATCGAGAAACCAAAAGGCTTCTATACTTTTGATCGAGTCTCAGACTCAAGTGAGCAATGTACGATCCCAAGCATATACCTCGTGCTTAGTACACCATAATTGGTAGCTATCTCACTTATTCGGGCTTCACCAAAAGTGAAGCGGATGCAAACCTCTATCACATCTTGCTAGAAGGTAAATTGTTGATTATTGTATTATATGTTGATGACTAAATTTTAACTAGTGATGAGAAACTTGCTAGATATTGCAAGGAGGACTTTGCAAGAGAGTTTGAAATGAAGGACACGGGTCTCATGCACTACTTCCTTGGATTGGAATTATGGCAAGGTGATGGGGAACTGTTTGTGTCTTAGGGAAAGTATGCCAACAAGATAATTCAGAGGTTCAACATGGACAGTTGCAAACCCATGGAGACACATCTAACGACCAACTAGAGGAAAGAGGATGCCACTTCAGGTGAGGAAGTGGATGTTACTATTTACAGGAAGTTGGTGGGTTCACTAATGTATCTTGTGAACACACAACCATATATGTGCTATGCAGCAAACGAGTTGAGCCAAGATATGGTTAGGCCAACCTAAATATTTTGGAAGGTAGCTAAGCATGTTCTACAGTACCTCAAAGGCACCACCCAGTTTGGACTATGGTACAAACAGACAAAGGGAGTGAAGTTGTGTGGCTTCACAGATGCAAATTGACTAGGGAGTCCATCAGATCGAAATAGTACATTAGGTGGAATTTTCAATGTTGAGTCTGCACCAATTTATTGGTACAATAGGAAGCAAAGATATGTGGCACTCATCTCAGCAAAAACATAGTACATGGATGCCAATCAAGCAACATTGGAGGCAATCTGGATGAGAAAGATACTTATTGGATTGTTTGGTCAGATGATGGATCCAACTGTTATCTACTGTGATAATCAGAGTTACATCAAGATCTCTGAAAATCATGTTTTGCACGATTGATCCAAGCATATAAATGTTCGGTATTACCATTTACGTGATTGTGTGCAGAGGCAGATAATGTTGTTGCAAGTGCATTCCTATAGAGGAATAGGATGTAGCCATTTTTACAAAAGCCTTTTCAAGAGGGAAGTTCGAGTTCTATAGGTGAAGGATAGGGGTGTTTAATAATGTATTTCTTGTTGAGAGGGAGCGTTGAAAATGCAGCAAGAAAATATTAGTTTGACTTTGCCTTGGTCAAACTAGAGAAAATTCAAATTTCTATTTCAATAGAAATCTTGGAGGTATTTAACTGAGTCGACATGGCATTTGTCACTCAGTTAACTCAGTTAATTCGAGTTGGGGAAGCTTGAGTTCATTTCAATATGGTTGGTTGCTAATTTGTAGCAATCTATTTCAGTTAAATTGAGTTATGGTCACTTAAACTAGTTCTAACTATTGGAAGAACTAGTGGAGGTAAAGTTGTAGAAGTGTAATTTCAACCACACTCAGTGATCAACTAGTTAATTAATCAATCAACCCAAAATAACTGATGCATGCAGAGTATTCGAGTTACTCAGTTGAGATGGAGATTCTAAGGAAATGTACTATCAGTTGTAGACTATTCCAATGTGTACATGTGGTGCATGCAGTGAGAGGAAGAACCTAGAGGAATTAAAATCCAATTGAGGTAATTTCTTAAATAATATGGGCTAATTTCCTCAAAAAACAACATAAGGAAATAAGAGCTTGGAGGGCTTGAAAACTATCTAAGTGTTGGCTAGAGTTAGTCACTCAAACATAGAGATAGACTCTACACTTGTAGGTTGTGCTCAGGCTTGAGAAACCAGATGTATTCATCACTATTCTTTGATTAATGCAATACATATAGGAAGAGATTTTGAGCACTTGTTTTCCCCTAAATAAATCTCTATGTATGTGTGATGTTTCCTTTTGCATGTTTATGATTTGTGTTCTAGATTGTGAATTAACTTCCGTAGAGAAGTATAGTAGTTTCAAGTCTTGTGATTTAGTAAATTTCATGGGTAGTTTCAAATCTACACAATAATTTCTACAAATAATTATAAGTTACATTGGTCGGTTGATAGAAAAATCATCCTATAGTCTTTCTTTGAAGTGCATAAGTAAATTGCATAAATTTAAGCAGAAAAACTTGCATAAATTTTGGTGGGTAGTAACCACTAATAAGTTTACACATTTACAATTTTGGTGGGAAGTAACTACTATAAGTATATTCTTACATCTTATTCCTATCCATTTTTTATGCAAAGACTTGCCTAAATTGTGGTGGGAAGTAAGTGATGTTGTGGTGGGAAGTGATTGATGGTAAATATGCTATTTACATGAGTATAAGATATTTTCAAGCATTTTATTGATAGATGGTTTTCCTGCAAAGCTTAATAATAAAAAGTCACCACCCAAATATCTAAAAATCATACATGAATATTGCAACCATATCCATAAATTATGACATTAAATATGTAAGACAATTATCCACATGACATTATATTGTGCAAACACTACAATAAGACTTTCAAGTTGTGTTCCAATCAAATGTTTGAATTTTTTTTTTTAATAATATTGAAAAATAAATATTTATTTTTCAAAGTTAAACATTATAATTTGCATTGGTCGATATTAAACTAATAGTGATGATTGTTAGAGTCCTGCCTTGGTAGAGACTAATAATGATATTAAAATTAATAAGCACATAAAAACTTAATAGCTATAATAAACTTATAATATCACAAGTTTTTTAACCATGGCTATCCACCCCCACTTTTAACTTGTAAATAAGTTTTGTTACAATATCATGGACCAATACCATGGCTTCTCAATACCACATGCCAAATAACCATAACTATTTTCACAATAAAAAATTAAAATGTAAAATATTTTAGACATTACACATAGCAATGATTACATAGATTGAAAATTCTCCATCATATGGATGGAGAGAGGGGGTGAGTTGGGGTGAGGCCAGGGCAAAGGAGGGGGAGGTGAGGAGTGATAGCGCTGGAGAGTGGAGAGAGAGAGGTAGGAGTATGAGAGAGGGAAAGAAAGGAATGAAGAGAGAGGAGAGGAGGGAGAGAGATGGAATAATTTGGAGGGGGAGAGAGAGGGAAGGAAGAACAAATAGATAGAGGTAGAGAGAGGGAGTCACAAAGGAGATATGGAGAGAGGAGAGGAGGGAAGACAAATAGAAGGATAGGAGAGAGAGGGAGAGAAAGAAAGAAAAAAGAGAGGAGACGTATATGGAGAGGGGAGAGAGGGGGTGAGAGAGAAGGGGAGAGTGGGGAGAAAGTGGCAAAGTTGGAGGGTAGGGAGAGAGAGATGGGGGGATGGGGAGAGAAAGGGGAAGAGAGGAAGGAAGAGAGAGAACTTGAGAGAAGGGAGAGAGGGAGAGAGAGTAGAGCAAGAGGGAAGAGAGAGAGGGAGAGGAGAGAGAGAGGGAGAGATGGATCCAACCTAGATATGACATGTGTATATAAAAACCAACCTAGATCAATCTTAACCCTAAATATATGAAGCTTAGAGAGGGATCAAATCCCTTTTCACTTTAAAAGAGGTTTGTATCTGAAGGGATTTGATCCCTCTCTAAGCTTGATAGATGTGGGGTTAAGATGGATCTAGAGTGATTTAATTGCACTAACATGTAAATGTTTACATATCCTTAAGTTTTGTAAATTAAACACATTAATATAAATTCAACATATTGAGCGAATATGTAAAAATATTTATTTACTTACATTACACCTACACATTTACCATATAAAAATATTTACTTACTTACATTACACCTACAAATTCACTTACAAATTCACTGTATATTGAGTCTGTATATTAAGTTTTGTTGAGTGCCTCTTGACACAATAACTTTGTTTAAACTTTATAAAAATCCATTCACTTGCTCTAAAAAAATATCCATCCCTTATATAAATCTTAAAAAACGGAGACTTTGAGATCATGATTGAGATAATATAGAATTACATGGTACCAATTATATGGTTTCAATGAAACTATATAACTTGCTCTAAAAAAATATCCATCCCTTATATAAATCTTAAAAAACGGAGACTTTGAGATCATGATTAAGATAATATAGAATTACATGGTACCAATTATATGGTTTCAATGAAACTATATAAACCACATGGAAACCTGCAGTCAGAAGGTGAATGTCACGGCTTCATTGGATTGCAAAACAGATAAAAGTGGCACAATTCAATCTAATAAAGCCTTATAAAGTGATAGGGGTGAAACCATGTAAATTACAACCTGTTTTCCTGTAATTAACGAAGTTACAACTAGGATTCGGCTGGCAATAATTATATGCGGATGGATGCGAAGTCGAATCGTTTTGACTAGAAAACCAAAAGTAGGAGCAATAGACTGCAACCAAAGAAACCCTCCTTAACATTAGAGAGTCATGGCAATCATGGAGTTTCATAAACTGGCTACTCCACAACTTAATGTATTTGAAAATATAGCAGAGCGATCAACAATTTCGCTGAGTTTCCGAGGTACCATCGGCTTACTATCACCAAGAGGAGTAGAAGGTACTGATTCATCGATGGCGATGCTGCCTGCATTTCCAAACTAGAGGTCGAAGAAAAAAATATTATTAATTGGGATTGCTTACTGTGCAGCTATGCTTCTCTGGTGTTGTTGGAAGAGGAAGTGGAAGCCGTACCCAAGGAAGTTGATGCACTCGTTGAGCTTCAGTACGACCAGGGGTGGAGCTGAGCGCAGCCAAGAAGATGTCTTTCGGTGGAACACCATGATTAGAGAGTACGTTGTCCACAAACAGAACGAAGCAGCCGTCCAGCTTTACTGTCAAATGGTTGGGAGCGGCCTGGAGGCTGACAATTTCACATTTCCTAGTGTTATCAAAGCATGTGGCAGTTTGGGAAGTCTGCAACTAGGAAAGGTCATTCATTCTCATCTGCTCCAGAAGGGTTTCCAGTCAGATGCCTTTGTGGTGAGTGCTCTCATAGACATGTATGCTAAATGTAAAGAAATAGAGATTGCGCGTCGACTGTTTGACAAAACGTCTCAAAGAGATGTCGTCTCATGGAATGCAATGATTGCAGGTTATGCAAAGAAAGGAGATTGTGAAACCCTTGAATTGTATCGGTTAATGCTACAGTCAGGGGAGAAGCAGAATCCCAACTCAATCACCTTTGCAACTGTGCTTTCTGCATACCCCTCACTATTTACAGGGTTGCAGCATGGGAGGGAGATACACAATCATATAATGAAAACTGGATTTGCGTCGGATATTCTCGTCGGAAATGCCCTCATAGCAATGTATGCTAAATGTGGCAATATAGACGATGCATGCCTTGTGTTTGACAAAATGCGTGAACCAGATACTGTCACATGGAACACAGTTATTGCAGGTTGCGTTCAGAATTGGTGCTGGGATAAGGCCTTCGATTTCTTTCATCAAATGAAAGTAAAGGCGGCGGAGAAACCCAACGCAGTAACCGTCTCCAGTATTCTCCCTGCATGTGCTGCCTTAAGTGCTCTGCAACGAGGCAAAGAAATACATGCCTACATAGTCAGAAATGAAATTGGGTATGATGCTTTTGTGATTAGTGCTCTCATAGATGTCTATGCAAAATGTGGAAAAATAGAAATGGCAGGCCTCTTGTTTGATAGAATGAATGAAATAGATGTAGTTTTATGGAGTGCCATGATTGCTGCATATGTACAAAATGGTCTCAGTTATAAAGCTTTGGATCTCTTTCGTAATTTGCAAATTATAGGACTGAAACCGAACTCTGTAACCATTGCAAGCATTCTCCCCGCATGTGCCAAGCTAGCAAGCCGAAAACCAGGTAAGGAAATCCATGTTTATATAACAAAGAATAGGTTGGAAGGGAATTCTTTTGTGGGGAGTGCACTAATTGATATGTACGCCAAATCTGGATCTGTGGATACTGCTCTCACCGTGTTTAAGGACATGTCTCAAAGAGACGTAGCCTCATGGAATTCAATGATGACGGGCTATGTACACAATGACAAGTGTGATGAGGTCATTAAACTCTTTCGTCAAATGGTATTAGATGCAGTAAAGCCTGATGAGGTCACTTTTGCCATACTTCTGTCTGCGTGTGCCCACATAGCTGCTTTGCGGCATGGCACTGAGATTCACAATTACATAATCAGAAATGGCTTTGAGATTGTCGTTATGGTTGGCAGTGCTCTCGTAGACATGTATACGAAGTGCGGGGGTATAAAGGTTGCATGGCAAGTTTTTGTGAGTATGTCACAGAGAAATGTAGTTTCATGGAACACAATGATTGCAGGTTATGGAATGCATGGTTATGGGAAGGATGCCATCATCCTTTTCAACCAAATGCAAGAGGCAGGTGTGAAACCCGATTATATCACTTTCATTGCTATTATGTCTGCATGTAGCCATGCAGGCCTTCTGGATGAAGGCTTCCAGTATTTTCATAGCATGAGTCGAGATTATCACATCATGCCTGGAGTGGAACACTATGCATGCATGGTTGATCTTCTTGGTCGTGCTGGGAAGCTGGATAAGGCATACAGCTTCATTAAAAATATGCCATTAGAACCTGATGCTGGTATTTGGGGAGGGTTGCTTGGTGCGTGTTTAATTCATGGTAACATAGAACTAGGGGAGCTTGTTGCAGAACACCTTTTTGAGTTAGAGCCTGAGAATGAGGGATATTATGTTTTGTTGTCAAATATATACGGTGTGTCTTGTAGATGGGATAGAGCAGCGAAGGTCAGAGCGATGATGAAAGCCAGGGGGTTGAAAAAGACACCAGGTTGCAGTTGGATTGAGGTCCGTAACAGGGTTCACTCATTCTTTGCAGGAGATAAGTCCCACCCACAATCAATGCAAATTTACTGGGTGTTGGAAAATTTGACTGGCCAAATCAAGCAGGCAGGTTATGTACCAATTACAAGCCCAATGTTGCATTATTACGAAGATGAGTAAAAGCTACTGGTTTCGTAACCCAAGCAAGATGCTGTTGGTTTAAGTTGGATTAATACATCGACTGGAAAATCTCTTTGGATTTCTGAAACCTTTTTTTAGGGTTCTTGCTATCATGCCATCACGTGCATCTCCAAAATTTCCCGGCATGGAAATGTTTTGATGAAAGTACATTTCGTTCATCATTTCAGGAGTGCTTTGTGCTCTTCCTGGGGACTGTTACCGATGCTACTTAAGAGCAAAGACACAAGGAAGCCTATGTAACATTATTCTTAACCATATTAATTGGCATGAGCTAGGTGGTAATCTAATTGGTGAAACCCAAGTGCTCTCGGGTAGGTTGCATTGCCAATATGTCATATATGATGTCTGAACAGCAAAGAGCTATATGAACAGGTTCATTTTTTTCAGACGAAAAAAATGCTGCTTTATTTAATGTACCTGTGCATATGTTCAAAAAGTGTCTTTGTATAAAAATATTACATAGGTTTTCCAAAAGGCTAAGTAGTAAGAAAAAAGTGAGGTAAGGGTACATGTCTGCCATAGTTTTAGTAAGATCTACCAATGCTTCAGTATGTAAACAAGTAAGAAAAGATATGTCCCAATCTGTAAGCCAGACAAAATGTGGAGCATGACCAGTGGACAAAATCACAAATCAAAATATGAAGAGAAGTATAATGCTGCTATGGGAGGGGGATAGTACCCTCGGTACCAATGGTATCTGCCTCCAGGAGTGTGTAATGCATATATCCAAAGTTTTCAGTGATCCCCTTCTTTGACAGTGAGTCTGCAACCCAATTTTTCTCTCGGAAAATATGCTGGAGAGAGATTGAAGAGGATGTCCCTCAGAGGATATTAATCTGAGAAATCCAAGCAGTAAGATGAGGAGGGGAAAAATCAGTGTTAGCTGACAAACCTTCAATAAGTACCTGTGAGTCCTCATATACAAATAGGGTGTCAATGGACAGTTGTCTGGAGAACCAAAGAAGTCCCCAGAGAGCCAAGACTTCAGCTCTCATGTTTGTGCCTGGAGCGCCATTCCAGTGTATCTTGTATTGACAACTCTGGTCCACATGAAGCCATACGCCACAGCCACATTGACATCCTGCGCAGCAGCATCAAAGAACCCTGCTGGGAAGTGCAAGGGATGTGAAAGAGATCTGTGTGAACGATCCCAAATTGGTTGAATGGGAGTCCTGACCTTCTTCAGCCATAGTAAGGTCATTTAGATAATGTGGTCTGAAATGATCAGAACGCCCTCAAAGATGTGTCCATTCCTGGCACACACACCATATAAACAGGTTCATATCTATAAAGAAAATAATAAGACCTTGCATAAGTTACATGGGAATAGCCACACACTGCTCTTTATCTAAGGTTGGCTTTGTTATGTGCAAATTCTTTGAATGGATCAAAGTTTGGAGGAGCTTGATGGATGGCATTAACCGTTTGTCACGGATTGTCTATCTATCCTATTTGTTACTTCATTTGGATTTGAGACTGCTTATTGAGGAGCCAATTCGAGATCTTCAAGTTTCGGAAACTTACAGCCATCACTCAAAGGTGGGATATTCTTTGCAGTTTTAATTGGGAAGGGCATGACCACTTGGTTTGATTTATCGACCATGAAGGTTTTAGTTATTTTCACCACCCTTGCAACGGAAAACTTATCAATTTTGTGAGATTTGAATGTTTGCGGATCAATACCCAACTTTCACCAATCTGATTAACTTCTTGTGGCTTAGCTACTTAATGTGACTTTATAGTAAATCACATTTTGATGATAATGTTTTATTTTTTTTTCTCCGCTTTTGCATTACATATAAGTGTGTGTGGACTAGTAAGACAAAGAAATACAGTTTTGGTTAAAGAATCAATTACAACAACATTGTCTATGTATTGTGTCGTGTTGATCACCAGAATTAGAGGTTGTTAACAATTCTATGAGACAATAGGCAAAGTGACATAAGAATAAAACCATACAACCAATTTGTCTAATGAAATTTACAAGTGTAACCTGAGAAATGTTGTTTCTATCCAAGACTACCTAAAACCAATGATATTTGAGCTTGATTAACTAATTGACAAGCTACTTGGGACTAGATTTCTCTGTTGAATATAAACGGGAATGCATATGGAAGAAATAGAGTTGATCTAAGGTGCTAACAACTTAATGTTATTTTAACTTGTTGTTGGAGGTGAGACTAATTAACTATGTAGTGTCCTATTACACAGACAAATTTAGTACCGAAGTTATCAATAATTGAGCCAATAACTCTAATTGGTTCAATAATCAATATTTCAAAAATAGTGTACTCTAAAATTGGAATGGGTGAGTGAGAAACTGCGCCTTTTGAAATTTAGGTGGGTGTTGACAGGGATTGAATGCCTAGCAACAATCAAGAGGTACTCTCCTGTATGAAGTCTCAATTAGATCTCACATTTTTTGGGGGTGAAAGATCCATTTGAATTCTAGCCTTAATGAGTGTTTGATGCCGTGTGATTTAAAATCAACATACAAGAAACATTCAGGAAAACAAGATCCAATCTATTCTAAACGCAAAAATTAAATTGGTTCTAATCTACTAGTTAGGATCAATTAAATGTCAATGAACGAATAGTTAACATTTGATCTTTCTTACAAGTAAAGAGAAAGCAATTAGCTACTTTCTTGCACAAGCAATGTTAGTACCATTCGAATCGGTCAGACACAATAATCCATATGTTAAACCAATATGAGCCATTCATTCAAATCCAAAAGAAATTTCATAAGAAAAATTAAGCAGGTGAAAGTGTACCAGTTAAGCAGTAGTTAAATTTACTTATAAATAAATAATAAATTTCACATACAAGGATAAGCATAATGATATTATGGTTGAATAGTCTTTAGCAATTTGTAGCAAATACAAAATTAATTTTTTTTAGAATGGCCCCTAGGGCTTCTCAATATTATTTTCAAAATAAGTTTCACCAATCTATAATCCACAAAAATCCCTTTTATTGAGGAGCTTTAGGTACTTTATAATTAGAGCTTATAATCCACAAAAATCCCTTTTATTGAGGAGCTTTAGGTACTTTATAATTAGAGCTTGCAAGTGCTTCTTGGGTATTCTTGGTCACCACAAGAGTAATGGTACCATTGTTGGGTTTCACTTCTTTTGTTCTACTTTCGCAAAATAATTATTATAGCCTTCAAAAGTGAAATATAATTTGCTTACTACAAAAATATGGGTCATTCACTTTTACACTTGTATGTCATATAGATAGTTTGCCTAGACTTGGTAGTGAGATGAAATCACTTTGATGCTATTAGGCTGCAAGCCTTCTATGGTGACATGGTGTTCTGCGACATTTTGGCTAGGCTCTAGAGATATTTCTCTAGGGACACAAGGAGTGAGTTAAACACTATATGGTGTCTTGTTGGTTTTGCTATGCGATGCTTCTATGATCCCTTGTTAGTAAAAATACTGAGCGATAGTTCTTGGGTGTTTCTCTTCTAGTTCTCTGGTAACCTTGATATTTGGCCTTGGTTCCCCTTGATTATTGATTGATCATAGCTTGTTCATCTTTACCAACTTTTATATTAGTGCATAATTTCTCTAGTAGACGGCCACAAATTGGACTATGTGCTTTTCAGCTTATCTTGTACTTTTTATCTCCCTATTTATTGTTGTGTAGTTGTATTTGATTTCTTCTTTGTTGATCTTGGGTTCCTCTAAGGGAGCATTGGGGTATTCTTGAGGCCATTGTTTTTGCTGATCAATATCATTGAGTATCCCTTTCAATTGTGTACCTCTCTCCTTTGCCTTGTCCCATAATAGGAGTATTTTTCCTAAAGTCTCTTACATTTCTTGAGGACATGGGTAAACTTGTTTGACCATTGCATGTGAATGTTTTGTGTACTTCAATGGAAAAGGTTTTCTAGTATGCTAAGTTAGAATTTTCTAATTTTAGTGCCCTATTTCCTGCCTTTAGCATCGTATTTCATTGCTCCACTTTTATGATTTGATTATTTTCCTTTGGATTTGTTCTAGCATGTCTTTCACATTTTATTCGTTGGCTTACAAAAAAATAGTACCTATGGAGGCTATGGCAAATGGGTTTGAATGGGTGCCATGGACTATAGTCTTTTCAATTCTGATAGATATTAGAGAGAGATTAGGGATGGGCATTTTTTTGATCCGATGGAAAATCAATCTCAATGTTTTGTCATATCAAAAGTGGCTAAGATTGACCTCCTTGCGCACTTGGGTAGGAGTGATGCTCGTTTCTTGCATATGAAGATGCCCTCCAGGAATAGTTGGTGTGGGTGCTTGTGTTGGGTCTATGTTCATTGACCCTCAACTAAAATTTCCTATTGTGTTTGGGCATCCCAGGCATCCTTTTGCACTTTCAATTCTTCTTTCTTTCTATCTAGCTTCCTCTTCTTTCTTCTTTTTGTCTTCCTCCTCTTGTATTGTAATTTCTTCTCCTCTTCCTTTTCTACCTTCATTTTCCATTCTCTCTACTTCTTTGAGTTTCTTCCCTCAAGCTATTCTCTTCACTTCCATTTAGTATCTCTTCCTGGCTAGGGCTTCTTTCTCTACTTGGGCTCTTTTCTTTTCCTTTTGAGCAAGCTTCAAAGAGCTCCCCATCTTCAGATCACTTCAGAATAGTTGATGGATCCCTTCTACTTTTCTCATCTGCCCATGTCTCAAATTGATATTCCCATTTGTACTTACATGATCAACAATGATTTTTATTACCAATAGGGGGTCATACTTGTGGTCCAATGGTAGGTCCCCAAAAAGGAAGGTTGTTAGTGTGTTAGAGTCTGCTCTTCTCTCTTGTAGGTGCTTAGTGGAATGACATATGAGGCCAAGGAGAGTTTTTGCCTTTGGAGAGTGCTCCTCCTACCCCAATGGCTTCTTGATATGCAATCTCTTGCAATATCACTTTGTTAGTGATGAATTGGTGCAACAGATGGCATGGTTTTACCACCCCAAATATCCTCAAATATGTGTTGTCTTCTTTGATGAACTAATTACCAATTGATTTCACTACCTACATCGCTCTTTCTGACGAACATGGAGCTAGGAAGTGGAATAACACCTCATATAATGGTATTAGGAAACTATGGTAGATTTTGGTGTAAGAGGAGCAATATTTAGAAATGGGGCTAGGAAGTTAAATAACACCTCATATCATGGTATTAGGAAACTATGGTATATTTTGGTGTAAGAGGAGCAATATTTAGAATCCCATAGTACTTTGTAGTACAAGTGAATGGGACCTTCTTAGGGAGTCCATTGCATCCTATTCCTAGGAACATGTGCTTTACACATATTGCATCTAGGAGATGGCAAGCCCCATTTGATTTAGTGGACTAAGCCTACAATGTTCAAAAGGCTAAACAAGAAATGCAAAAGACGAGAATAATGGGAAGGATGAGAATCTTATCCATGACAAGGAATGCCATTACTAACATGGGTTGGTCATATGAGAAGGGTTGACATGTCAGAGGGATGTGGTGGTTGGACACTAGCTTGGAAATGCGATGATAGCTATTTGAGTGAATGAAATAACAAATGTAGGGTCTAAACTATTTTTATAACCCTTTTTAATGCAGTAGGAACAAAATTCGAGGTCATTTAATGCATCAAGTTCTGTTGCAGGTGAAGTCTCTTTCATTACGATGCATCATGGAGATGTCTATCTCTTCAAAGGAAATGAGAAAGAGGTCATTGAAAGCATAATGTTGCAGGAGAGGTTACTTCTCCTATAGTGTGTTGTGAGGACAATGACTTGCACAACGATGTATCACTCTCGAAGGGTGCGTTGCAGAGAAAGATTGTCTCTAGTGGAATGAGAATAGGAATTTTGGATGGACAACCAAGAAAGCAAGGAAAAAGTGTCACTAAGGAAATGACTTCTTATGTGACATGTCATGATGCTTTGAACATATAGGGTGTTGTTTCACTAGGACATGGATTTCCTATGATGTACTGCGAGAAAAGTGGATTCCCTAGTGACACGTTTTGTTAGCATTTCTTTAGAGTAGGATGAGTTGGATCATTATGTGAAATAGGAGATGTGTTGTAAGGGAGAGGAACTTCTTAACATCATGTTGCTAACAAGAGTACTTTCTCACCGATGTATCACTATGACATTAACTTTCTCAATTACGTATATTTGGGACAATCATGACTTTCTCAGTGACATGTCACTAGAAATAAGACTTTCTCAACACTATGAAATGAACTAAGACTAGCTCAAGAAAGGGTGGATACGGTGAAACAAGGTATAGGGCATTATCCTGAAGGGTGAAACAAGAGTGAAGTTTGACATGTGAAAAAAAAGAGAGGTGGAAAGAGGAAAATAGCTCAACAAAGTGATCAAGTAATTTGAGTTGTATGAGAGGGGGCACACTTTATCATTTTGTGAGGAGTTGACTGAAGAAAACTTACCATATAGGACCAAAATGAAAAAGAGAGGGAGGGTTATTTTTTACACTTGTACAATTATGGGACTATGTAATATATGAATACTATCCTACTTTTGTTCACAATGATGTTATAATCAATCGAGAATGAACATCATCAGTTAGCTAGAGCTAGAATATATCCTTGAGATATTTGATTATTGACTCATTTATATCTCGAAGATGAAATTAAATAATGATTAGTGATTTATCGCATAATAGATCAATTGTGTTATACATCAAATTATTTTCTAGATGTGAAAATTAGTTGGATCTGAAGAAAACATGCCAATTGACAAAGTAATTAGTTCAATATTAAAAACAAGTTCTTTGTTGATAGCAACATTGAAAACTAAAAGAATTATCAAATCTATAGCAACATACTAACAAACATTATGCTTTATGTGAACCTGAGATCAAAATAAATTTCTTTTTGATTGATTTGATGACCATGTGAAGTACTTTGATGTAAAGCCTCTAAAACAAGATTAGTTCAAATCATTCATCTGTAATATTTCTTCTAAAATTGAACAAGTCCATATAAATTGATAATATATCATTTGAACCCAAAACACAACATTAATTTTATATAGATAATTCATACTACAACACCTAGAAAAAGCTAGACAAAATAAAGATAGAATTTAACAACATATTAAAAACAAAATTAATATATTATTTAGCCACAACCCACATTTTGAAGTTGAAATATATTTTATCTTGAATCAAAATAGTGAAAATATTTTCCTTCATTAAGTTTAAAATGACAAGATTTTTATATGATAATATAGCAACATGATAGTAAGAACTCTCGCAAAGCCTACGACAATGCCTACTTATATCTATAGACATCCAATGCCTTAATGGACCCTCCACCCTCGAGAGAGGGAAACCTTTTCCTTTTATTATCTCCCTTAAAAGTGAAACTCTAAGAATATGAAGTTGAGATTTTTTTATCATTGATCTTTAAATAATAAATCTTTAGAAATGACTCATTTCATTTAAATTAGATCTATAGTCCAGAATCCAGACTTTAATAACATCAATCCCAAATTTTAAAATATGAATATCAATTTTTAACATTCATATTTCTATTTCAATTTAAGCTTGCATATCATGGTGATACACATGGATTACTATATCCATTAAAAAAAAACCTAAAACAAGTATTGCCATTTTATCAAACAAAGCATACCTTTTAATTAATATTTAAATATTAAACAAAGAATAATAGGGATGAAAACCATTATTGCCAATATGAACACATAAAAGCCATACCTAGAAAATAAGAACTATGAGCTAATGTTTCCTACCAGCTTAGTTATTTGATATACAAATACCATAACTAGATTATAAACATAAAAGTTTCACAAAACCCACATTTCGATCCAAGCGAGAATAAATGTGACCACCAACAATTGTAATGGAAGTAATAAATAAAGACCATCATCATCTATATTTCTAAGATACAAGTTCATAAAACACTATAGTTTTATGCCAAGTAAAATACCTAGACATAATATTCCATGGTGGTCCATTACAAATGAAGCCTCATTTATCAACGTTAATATGATTTTGACCCTTTTTTTGTATTATGTTTGTGTTAGTATTTCTTGGTCACATATCTCTTTTCCATTATTATTTTATTTCTACATTAATGGAGATAATTTCTTTGTTGCAAACAACTCATTGCTTCCTTGGTTATAGATTAACAATCTTATTCAAATATTTAGTGGTTTTCCTTTTCTAGTAGGCCTTTACTATTCAAAAGTTATGTTGGAATAATGGCAATAACATTTGAATCTCTCTAAATAATTATTATTTCCCTACACATCCATATTACAAAATTTGTTTATGGTGATTTCAATATGAGTATATGTCCCTTGAGGACATCAAATTTGTCTTTAATCTTATTACGTAGAGGTCCAACACAACGATTCTCAATAATATGAATATTTTCCATTAAGTATGCTTCTATGTATGGATGGGGAAAATAATTTCTTGAGTACTTATTGTTGATAAAATGCCCATCCCAAGACTTTAAGAAACTCTCCTAATAGATTCTACTTGGAAGCCAAAATTGTTCCCCTCCCTTCTCACTATCTTTCCTCCACATGGAAACATATGCAGCTGTCCCTTTCTCATTTCTTCCCGCTTTGAAGGTTTATTTTCCCTTGGGGGGTAATTCTAGGTTTCTTATTAGGAAGGATTTGATAGCCTTTAATAAACTAACATCACACAATGATAAGAAGTGGCAATGTTTTATCTCTTACTAATATTTATCTAGTGTAATTGGTACACCATCAACAAAATGTATTTTAAAGCGTCAATATATTTTCATACCCCACTATATTGTAGTTTTCATCCAATATGTGTGGCTCAACAAAGTGCTTGAAGTCAAAGACTTCCTTAATCATATATGAGGAAAAACAATTTTACTTGTCACATGTATTATAAGCGTCCATGATCTCTTGTAGTGAAAATGTATCTTTTCATTTTAACGGATTTGATAATCCTCTATGTTTCATATATATCTTCATGATTTGTGACTTACTAGGATGAAGCCTACAATCACAAATTTAAATACCCTCCATGCTATCGTAAGGTGTTGGATTTTAAATGCAAGCACACAATCTAGCTATGGAAAATTACTACACCAGCATTTGCATAACAAGAAAGAAGGAAGAATGAAATTGCACTAGAAAAAGAGTAAGCAACTAAAAAGACCAATTTGAATTACTCATAAACTATTGTATGTATTATTGGTTAACACGAATACAATTAAATATCCCTATTTGAGAGAGAACCAATGCACACTATGTTAGGTTTCCATAGTACATACACACTTAAAAATAGAATAACACTTTCCTTAATGAGCTAGTAGTATAAAATGAGAGTAAGAGAACTTACAATATAGTGACAATCTAAAATAGGGTTGACTAAATATAAGTGGAATAAAAAGAAGTTGGAACATTAGTGTAGACTCCCTCATGCAACTCCTAACTCATAAATAGAAAAAACCTCCAAAAATATGACTAAAAGTCAAACGAAATGTTTGGTAGGTGAGTGGATAAGGTTGTTGATAAGGTAGCCTCCCAAAATAAGAGAGAGAGTGAAAATTCATTGGGAAGGATAGAGAAATGAAATTCATAATAATGGTTAGGACATAACCTTGTCATTACCTAATTAGTGTAAAGTCATTGCTAAACGTCATCCTAGATGACAACCCCTACTAAAAATGGAGTTACTAAAAAATAGAAAAATGTTAAAAATAGAAGGTGATCCCAAATGGTAGGGAATGTTTAGTAGTGAAAGAAAAGTGGTCAGTTGTGCCCCTACTGATGTGTGTAATGGGGTCAATTGATTTCTAGCTGAGGTCTTGAGTGTGCATATACCCTAACACCCGCCTAAAGCACAACTAGGGAGTGTGCATAATGAACGAGTCCTAGAAGTTTTTATCCATGTTAGGTCCTCATGTATAAATAACTATGTAAGACAATCAAGGAGCCCCAATTTTTTTTAACCATGTTAGTACTCATGAAACAACATATGTAAGACAAAATATGACAAAATTGAGGTAAAGAAGGAAAAACTAGTGTGAAGAACCCCCCACCTCAAAATACAATGCATATTGTCTACTATGCAATTGCTATGAAGAGGGTTTGTCTTGAAAATCAACATATCATGTACACATTCTTAGATCTGTACTATACCATCATGTGAAAAGCTTTTTTCTACTAGTTGAAACTTGTACTTGCTTAAAATAGCAGTGAGAGCTTATGGAATACTAAAAAACTGAAAAACGATTCTTTGTGTCTTGATAATATCACCCACTAGATCACTAGCTACTATATGCTACCGATGGCCTTCTAAATCAAATACCAAAATATGATCCGAAGAGTATGTACAAACATCTAGAAGATCTCCTCGAAAAAGAGGTGGTGGAGAAGCTATTGTAGTAAGACCAGTGCAAGGTACCAAAGAAGAATTTTTTTTTTTTTGATGCATCCATATGATCTGAGTCTAAAATCCACCTATCTAATTATGAAGCAATAATAGTCAAAACATGACCCATAGCTTGATCCTTTGGTGGCTTGTCTTTAGAATAGGTTTCTTGACATTGTTTGGGATGAAGTCATGTAGATTATGTTGTTGAAGTTCCTATGCGTTGCGATCAATTTTATTCACCATAAAAGAACTACTTAGATGAAATCCTTTATTATAATGGCTACAATTTGTTCTCTCTTTCTCACATTTTCTTCCCTCAGGATTCAAATATTCAATGCTTTCTTGGTTTATAGGATCAAGGCCCATTTTATTCTACTTATTATTCTTGTTATCATTCTTCACTGTAAGGGCATGGGAATTCAAAGACTTCGGCCCCCCCATCTAATTACCCCTTGGTGGAATTCATAATTGTAGCGATATTTTTTCCCTCATATAGCTACTAACCGTTTAATCATTAATGCAAGGTTTTGACAATTTTCAAAGTTGTGGTGCACTATATGTGTAAGCCATAGTCTCTTTTCTTTATTGTGTAGGTACCAATGTTAATGATCCTAGATAATGTGGGGAGAAAATGACACCCTAGCTATTACTCTAATGGTTCAAGTAAAGGGAAATAAATTCATGGTTCCTACTAGAAATCAATCTAACTCAATTGTAAGGGAAACCGACCAATTGATTGAAACAAAGTCTACTTTATCATTTATAGCTAACTCAACTTGAATAAATTGTTAGAGGTAAAAGTAAGTCATTATGGTCCGAACCTAACCCCTTTATTAATGTAATAGGCCCATGGGGCCTGTTGTAGCAACTACAACCACCCTCCAAAATTTTGCCTTTGCTTCATTTTGGAGCCTCCCTCCTTAAATCTTAGAAGCTTGTCTTGCACTACTCAGGTACTTGTGCTTTCATTTGAATTTATCTTTCACTTTATAGCTTGTGTCACTTACTTGCTTTGTTGTCTAACCACAAGCTGACCCCCCGTGAATCGGTTGATATGGTTCTTGCATTGCCTTGGAAAACTGTGCAGTCGTGCAGGGCAACCAACCTTGCTATTAGGAATTGTGCAAAGTAGCCCAGCAATGAGCCTTGCTCTCAATAATTGCGCAGATTAGCCCAGTGGTGAGCTTCAGCTCCATAAATGTGCAGACCCAACTGAAACCTTGTCTTTAGCTGGGAAATTGCGCAGAGCATGAGAGGAAGCCAAAGCCACTTAGCCCAAGAATTGCGCAGAAGCATTCCCTTAGCTGTTGTCCAATGCAAGTGCCAGTAAGTTGCCCGGTTCTCTCCATAATTGCGCAATTTCTCCATGCATGCATCACGACCTTTCCCGAAAAATAAAAAGAAAAAAAGAAAAAGCATCCCTAAAGAATAGGGATCTATTTTTAGCAGTGGGCGTTACTCTTGAGTAATTTTAAAAAACTGCCACTACTTGTTGCTTTTTCCTAGATTCTTGGCATGCGTGTCATAAACCCTAAATCAATCAAATCTATTTAATGGATGCTACCAGAACTCCTTTGCACATTAGATATTGGAGCTTTGGTATTCCCGAAGCATCTAGGAACCTTCAGCGCCAACGATGCAACTTTTCCAAGTAAGTTATTATTTTCAAGTCTTTTGTTGCTTTTTCTATCGCTTTTGTTTCCTTGGCTTGTGTGAGTGTTGTTTTGCATGTTTTATTGAACGACCATTAGCGTTTTCATTTGTTTTAACTTGTAGAAGTGTTGTTTCAAGTTTTGCATTGTCTTTCTTGAGTGTCGCATGCATAATCCCATTTTGGCACTAACGGTTGTTGTTGCGGTGACTCTCCCCACCAGCTTTGTTACTCGTCCATTTGACTGATTTCTACACTTGATTTGATTGCATGCATGATCATTCACTCAGATATACACCATCCTTCATTCAAATCTACTCATTTTCAAGTTGTTCATGGGTAGATCTAGGCTGGCTTGGCTCAGATCTAGCTTCTCCTGGCATGCACTACGCATTTATGGAACTCAAGGATTTGCCTTGGCTCCAAGAATTGTGTAGAGGATGTTAGTCACTAGCTCCAACTATGCTATGCATAGTTCTAGGAGACAGTCCCCAGTCTTTCCCAGTGGGATTGCGCAATGCGCAATCCCATGCAACATCAAGCTAGATTGAACTACGCATTACACAGTTCTAGTTCTCAACAAGCCATACTGGACTGCTCTCTACGTAGTTCTAGTCATTAGTACCTCTCACTAGCAGCTGGGACTGTGCAATGTGTAGATCCAGCTGACAGTCTCACACCTATGAGAGTCACAAATGTGCAATCTTGCCCATCTATTGCTCAGTTTGTTGCATGATCGATCCTTGAAGTGATTTCTGTTTTAAGCTAACATTTTCTTGTCGTTACTGTCTGCTCTATCTCCAGGTACATCAGTTGTTGAGCAACTTCTCAGCAGTACAAGCATCATGGTTTCCAAGAAAGCTAGATCAAAGGATACTATAGAGAGCAGCACTGGAGATGTGGTTGAACATGTGCAAATGAACTTGCCCATCTATGCAAACACCAAATTGTTCGTAGAGAAGGACATGAAGATTACATGGAAAGAAATAAATGACATATTTGCAGGAAGCTTCAAGGAATATCTTGAAGATCGACAAGTCTATGTCAACATCCACAAGTCAGGCTTGTACAGGGTTGCATGTAGGTACCCCACCCTCCCATGGGTGAATATCATTCACTGCTTGTCTCACATATCGATCCCGAGACAATGAAACTGAGTAGTACTAGTGGAACACAACTTGCCACCTTTAGGGAAAAAAATTACCGTCAGATGTATCACTTGTCGCAGTCGGTGAACTATATGGATGCACTATTATATACTCCCAACATCAATGTGAACACTAGAGACATCATGAAGAATTAGGTAAAAGAGCCATTGAAGTTCAGAGTGACACCCAACCAGGTCTACAAGATGAAGTCACTCAGGAACGCTTACCAACTCTTGGTCATCTTTACATGTCGCTTGTATGGCCAAGAGTGCATGGAGACCTTCCCGCAGAGTTGGGTGGTTATGTTGGAGTAGTTGGAAAATGAAGGAAGGTCATTCAACTAGTTTGACATGTTGGCTTTTCAGTTAAAAGTGCATGTTTCTAGTGCTCGGAGTCTGCCTAAGGATGAGCAAGCAAGATTCTTTATGTCTGAATACCTTCTTGACGCAATTTGTGCCCAACAATAGTTCCTTGGAATGGATTTGTCATGGATACCATCAGAGGATGATGTGAAAATCTATTGCAAGTTGCTCTTTAAGTGCAGCTACCAAGGAGTCACGATGAGGTTGTCTGACCACTTCATCACCCTGTTGTATAGGATCCACCTTGCATGTCCCCGAAAGTGATGCAGGAATTGCTTAACATTGCATATTGGTATGCCTCACTTGGTGGCACCTTCATCAGGATTTTTGGCGCAGAGAAGCCTCCACATGAGCTACCAAGGTTTTCCACACAAAAGATGGTCATGCAAGAGGTTGCATACCACATCTCAACAGGGTTATCAATAGGACTACACAGGAGGAAGAAGACACCATGGCCTACTCTTCCTTTGTAGATTGGGTTGTACAAGATCCGTACCTTGAAGGATGCGGATGCAAAGGTCAAGAAATTGAAGAAGTTTGGGTTCAGTACTAAGAATTTCAATACGTATGATCCCCATTGCACATGTAAGAACCATTATGTGAAGGCGTATTAGCCATGGATTGATGAGGCATGTCATTGCCGAGAGGAAGATCCTTGGAGGTATTGCTACAACTCCTCTATGCTCAATGAACCATTGAACATAGTTGTAGAATGGAAAGCAACACTACAGGCACCACCACCACAGGAAGTAACAAAAACAACAACAATAAGAAGCACACTGGTGTAAGACAAATACAAGAGGAAGATTGTCGAGAGCAAAAAGGTTGAGCAAAGCTACATTTAGAGCATATACTCTTGTTGAGAAAGTAGCTTTGGAGATAAAGGAAAAGAGGTGACAACACGAAAGGAGAGTAAAATGGAGGAAGAGAGATAAGTAAAGGCTGGAAGATGTAGAGAGAAATTTGCAGGAAATAGAAAAGAAGCTGAAAGCAGAGCAAGAGCTCAGGAGGAGAGAAAGGGAAGAAAAGCAGAAACAAAAACAGGAATAAAGGCAAGGCACACTAACAGAGAAAACTGCGCCTATACATGTTGAGACAATAGAGTAGCTAGCATATGAAGAAGAGGGTGAGAAGGTGTAGGTTCGGGAATCTGCTCAGTAGGTTGAGCACATGGTTGAGGCAACATACATGGAGATGGAACGGGAGCCACAAGACCAAGACAAGGATCTCATGCTGACAGCATCCGAGATTGAACTACAATATCCACCACCTCCAGAATCACAACTGCTCCCGAGCGAGCAAGGAGAGGTTGTTCTCCTTGATGATGATCTGAAGATGGATGTGTACAATTTGTCATTCGACAACTCACAACACAGGATTGTACGGGCACGTAGAAAGAAGCTCTTGGATGATAACACATCACTTGCACACATAGAGGGAAAGGATGATTGTATTAGATGTTATAAGAAATCCAACTTCCATGGCTGAGACTTCTCAGGCTTATGCAGAAGCCATGAGTTCAACGGTCAAGTTCTTGATAGTAGAGAATGATCAGGTGGCAAAGGAATTGCAAGAGGCTAGGTAGAGAAAAGAGCAGTCCGCAAGATTCACTATGGCAGAAATGAAGAAAGAAATACTTGCGGAGATATCAACTTTGGGGACTACCATGTGGATGTTGTAGAGAATATTTGTCACCATGCACAAAGTGATTTTCCATCTATACGGTTTTCAGTATTAGTGCACGAAGACAAACCAAATTCTCAAAGACATCCATGTTGCCATTGCACATGTACATGAATGGACAATGAGGTACATGGGGGGCTTGCTTTACTTGCACAAGATGATGAAGCCACAAGTAGGGCTAGATAAAGCAGGGATTCATATGTTGATCCAGAATTATGAGAAGCTCCCTCCACTCATCACCAACATTGAGGCTTCCTATGCATGGTTGTATAAGAATCTGGATGTCATAGTGAGGAAACATAGGATCCCTTCCATCAAAACCCTCACTCAAGCCATAAGGAAGAACCAAGTCATGCTGGAGGTCAATGGGTAAATAGAGTAGTTGATGCACGAAGGCACCAGTGATGACTTGCAGCTAAGCACAGAGAAAATGCAGAAGTACATCGGTGATCTAGCCACACTCAGGACAATGTTGCACATGCTTCAGGATGAGCTAGACAGAGGTTTCAGAACCATATACCCAAAAGCCATGGAGGCGAGAGTCCGCTTGGATAAAGAAATCGCCAAGCAGTACTGGGACACAATAGCGCAGTACAAAGCTTGGTATTAGTTCGTCACCGAAGACCACCGTGAGGAGGTTACCGAATTGGTCTTTCCCCAAGACGTCAAGTGATGTTGTTTGTCTTTTTAAGATGACTCAAGCCTATTTTTGTCCCATATGGGTATATGTGGAAATTGTATTACTGTAAATATGTTGTAAGTGAAATTCCATGTGTCACTAGTGGAATTTGAACAGTCACTATGTAATGTGAAGAGTCATGAGGGTAGTCCAAGAGTCAAAGGGGAATGTCAAGGGTCACCCCGTCCTATGTTATATATAGAACCTCATAACTCATAGTACAAACTTTTGGGAGCCAAGCTTTTGGCTAGGAATTTCTTAGAGAAGGCTTGGAGAGTGTTGTGACGAGCCTTGGCTTCTCAACAATGTAGAGCGAGTACATCTATTTGGAGGAGCAAGTGGATGTCAATGGTGTATGTATGGATGGAACTTTCACTTAATATATATAACTGAGCCAACACGTTTTCATGCATATGTTGTTATTGTAGTTCGACTATTTTGGTTACTTTAGCAATGTATGTTATTTCACTTATGCATTTGTGTATGAAATCTTTTGTATACACTTGTACGAATCTTATTGAAGACATGTTGTTGTATTAACCTGTTACTTTGGATATTGGACTATTCTACTTCCAGCCTGTGATTTCATTCATCTTGTGTGTTATTTTTAGGTTGTGTACTATTACAAGCTTCTAAGGGACACACTTTCCTTTCCCCTTTATGTGTTAGAACCCCAATTCATCTCACTTGACTCGCTGCAAGGTCATACACTTGCTTCCAAAAAAGTTATCATACTTACCTCTATGCACTACCGCAGTTAAGGCACTACTGTACTGTAGAAATTCTCACTGTAGATCACCAGATAATGCAATATACTAAAGCAAAATACTTGATATACTTCTACAAAAAAACATGTGGAAGCTTAATCGATTTTGAGCAAGATCAAATAGAACACATATAATAGATGAAGAAGAAACAATCACACATGAATTGTTGGGTCCCTATAATACTAGTGATTACCCCATTACTATTGTAGTTGCATCCCTTATTAATATTTTTGTGCCCCTATTATCCCCATATTGTTATTACTGTGCCCCATAGAACCCTCTATTGTTAATTTTTGTGGCTTTATATTATTATTGTTAGGTCGGCTGGGTTATATTGTGACTCCTTAGACTCCTATATATAGAAAGGAGGTTTTGTCATTTGAATCATCCAAGCATTTTTCATTTATGTAATGTAAAGGAGGTTGCCCCCTCGAAGAGGCTGAATTATAAGGCATTGACTTATCTTTTCTATCTTTTCTTGAGCTGGTTTCATAACATTTGGTATCAGAGCTTTGGATTCTAGGGTTTCGCTGCCCAAACATGTCATCATGGAATTTTCACTATAACTTTTTTTCTGCGACGTTTCAGAAGCTAAAAAAGAAACCCATTTGAGAAGACATTGCACTGAAGCTCGGATCCGAATTTTAGAGATTTTTGCACTATATTTGCGGAGATATGATCTAAGGACGTTGGTCTTTTTGCAGACTCCTGAATTACATTCCAAACAGGTGACCTGGGGAAAATCGTCATAGCTTTCTCTCTGAGCATCAGATTGAAATTTTGTCAGAAGGTACAGAAAGAGGACGGATTGTAGTTTCTTTTATATATTTGTCAGAGCCAAAGGTCGAAACAATGACTCGTGGCACGTCGTACAAGTTCGCTCTACTGAACTAGTCTATAATCAGGTCACTGTGGGAGATTTCGCATAACTCTTCCTTGGAGAAT
>APFE030535274.1:28940-66021 GCA_000404065.3 Pinus taeda | reverse complement strand
GGGTCTGACAGTAGTACTCGACCCAATGTTTCAGGGCTCTAACTAAGGAGGATCGACTGTACCCTTAGCCGTACAACCCGACTACCCTATCATACGGGCGAGTAATCTCTCCGAGTGCTATTCTCAGTGTACTGTAGCCACAAGACGGCCAAAAGTTTATCTATGGCGAGGCTTCAAGGTAGCTATGGGGCTTCCTATATACCTAGAGGGGACGTGGAAGACAGTCTGTGTGCGGTTCTGTCTAATGCGCTACTACTCGAAGGGGTACCCACAGGGGTTACAAGGGAGTCCAACAGACGTGACCACCTCTTGTATTTCCTGCCTGCATGCCTCCCCAAATCCGCAGGTTTATGCGCTTAACGACAGATCCCGTGGTTTAAAGACGCCGGAACACGTCTCTAGCCAAATTTTTTTTTTGCTAAAATTTGGAGATCCCACCAAGCCCTGGAAAGTGCTCTGATACCACTTGTTATGCTTCTTAACCTGCAAAGTAATACCGAACAAAGAATATGTGAGAGAAAATACCCAGAACACAGAATATGCGAAGAAAATATACCCAGAACACAGAATAGCAATGATTTTATTACTTAGAGAGAAATCTTCACAGGCCTCTTCGAGGGGGCAACCTCCAATAGAGCAGAGCTCGATTACAAAACAAGACACGATACTCCTCGCAGGGAGTCTCTATCCTTTATATATGACTCATGCATGCAATACCACGGGCAATACCGTGGGTTTTATTAATACCATCTATCTAATACTACCGCCCATTTACCCTTTATTTAATACTACTGCCCATTTGCAACTAACTGTGGTCCCTTCATTAATTGCGGGTTAACCATTTACAAATATTAATATGGGCTTTATTGACTCTTGACTATGACGTGATCCCATGACATGAATAAGGGGGTTAGGGTGGGACCCTAACACCCAGAGCTTACCAGAGGCACACGGTGGGAGTGTCTACTCGTGTCCATCGTCTGTTGAGACGTTTGGTGCGAGCAGTGACATGCTATCACGAGCATAACCGTGCTTAGACGCCTAGGTTTCATTTTTTCATATTTTTGAGGAGTACACTGTCAGCGGATGTATAGACTTTTGGACATGGCACTTCTCTACTTTCGTGTCAGGGTGGGGATATCTCATCTTGTTTTTCACTTGCCTCCGTGGGTTTGGGTAATCCTATTTGACCTCTCATCTCCTCATTGCCTCGTCATCATGACCTCTGATCCATTGACGTCAAATACTGCCAACTCCACTATTGTGCCGCCGATATGTTCAAGAGAAATTGACCTCTGAAAGAAACCACCTCTGTCTGATAGTTCATAAATCTTATTTCACAACATTTTCTCTTCCCGTCTCATGTCGATGATGTGGGAAACATTATGGCCCACCTTCGATGAAGATCACTTCCTGTCGACTTCAGCTCATTATCCAGGAAAGTGACCTAGAGACCCTCTGGTACCTTGGAGTCCTGCATGCCTCAATGGTAGGTCCTTCGTGTTCGACGAGAGTTTTCAAATCATTGGCCTCTGACGATGACTCTACGGGTGTTCGACATCGGCTCATTCATTCACACGCCGTAGAACTGTACCTATAGTACCTTGAGGACCATTGTCATTATTGGTGGTACCTCTCGCGTCTGTTAACAGCTTTCATCATTGGCTGGTAATCAGATGATGTTCATGCATGTTCGACTTCAGCTCACATTTTCACATGTTTGAACTCGTACTTATGTTCGGGTCGAGGTGGAGCGTAAGACCCTGATTGTGTCCGTTGTAATCTAGGCGTGATTTTGATACATGAATCTTTCACTGGATGGCTGCGACCATACCTGAGTCTATTCATTGATCCTAACCAGATGGCTGCGTCCATACTACGGATCTTGATCATCATGTACTCTTTATGGATGGCTGCGACCATGCCACATATATCATGTATTTGAACTATCATACTATATCTCTCAATGCAGATTCTCGGCGGCAGCTATATATGTTCTTGTAAAGCACTTCACCCCTCTCTCTCTCTCGAGGCTCATGCTTTACGGGGCATCTGTTACGTAGTAATTTGTCACCGTTGGTCACCATCCCTGTTACCCTTGCTTTCGCACATTGGAGGACACATTTATGGACCTGTGACCAGTGACACAACTTAAAAACACTTGCATTGGATTTCAATGAGTATGAACTTCAAACTCCCGGAAGACACCTTTTGCAGATTAGCCCTAAAAAGTGCCCTTTTTCCATTAGCGCGGGTCCACAGTGTCTTACCCGCGCCAATGACTCAGTTCCTCAAAAGAGGGCGCGTCCATGGACGCTCTATCATAGAGCAAAGCCCGCGCCACCTAAATTTGGTTATGATTTTTAGCCAGCGCGCACTAATATGTTTTTTCCTCTTTGTTCATGGAGTTCTCTGAGGGAAAAATCTCATGGAAGTGGTCGAGTGTCATCTTTTTATCCATGACAACCAAGTTCAGTGGCTATTCAGGGATAATGCTAAATCTTCAATAGGTGTCCTGATACAATGCATACTCCTTCCTCCTCCATCTATAAATGACTGTCCCCCTGCATTAAACCAGCTAGTTTTGCTAGAGCTATGGTGAGTGCTAAGATAATGCTGGAGTGATAGTGAGAATTGAGAAGTATAGAAGAGTTATGCTGCCAAAATATTGAGAGAGAAGAGGTCACTTTGGAAGGCATATTTAGCTGCTGGCCCAGTCAGAGGAGGTTCAACGTCAGAACCTTTGGTTGTAATCTTTCTCTATTTTTACTGATTAATAGATGACTATCATTATGGTTCCACTCATGTGTCTTTTAATAGTATTTGAGTTATATCTTGTCTGACCGATATATAATTGCATATGCTAGATTTTACGCTTGTATTTGTATCGTTCTTTGCGTGTGCAAGTGTCCATTCACGAGGAGCGTGAGGATCGTGACCAGCCAGAGCAAAGGAACGGGAACGGCGTTTCTTCTACAAAAACTAGCGTTGGATTCCAGGTAGATCATCGTGATCGATCTCTGATTTATGAAATTAGGAACCTACTTGTAGCGTTGTGTGATTGTTGCTAGACCCATGTTGGGCTAGTGGGATCGCCTCTGTCCGCAGAGGGGATTTACCAGTTCAACACTTCCCTCCTAGCTCTTCCTTGGTTTTGTCAATCTCTTGAAGAGTAACCTTGACTGGGTCAATCTGTTCAAAAATGATATATATATTGATGGCCAAGCATCATTTATCAATTGAGTGATGTTGGTCCATAGAATGTTTCTCATATCTATTGAAGGATTTTCAAATGTGAGGTCTTTTTCCAATGTTTTTACCTGTTGAGCCAAGCCTTTGTTCTTCCTCACTTCTTCAGCAAAATTGATCTTTGACACATCATACTTTTGCTTGAAGGTGACAAATTTTTCATTTACCTTTTGGAGTTCAGGAACTTCGAGTTTCATCTCCTCCATGGACTTGATTAATTCTTCAGTTCTTTAACCTGAAATTCCCACCTGTGATGTACTTGTGCTTGTACTTGTAATAGTTTCTACTATGGCCAAAGGGACATTTGGTGCAAGAGTTGTGGCCAATGTATAAGGAATTGCTGTGGAGACTACTGGTACTACATTTTGAGGCTGAGAGGTCGACTCAATCTGCCTGCTTTTTAGTGTTTTTTCTAATTCCTCCTCTGTCTCCTTTAATTGTTCATTTAGCTTGAGGAATAAGTCAATAAGCTCTTCATTCTTCTTTTCAATTATTTCAGCAGTCTATGGATGCATCGGTGGTGGCAGTTTTAACTACTTTCTCAAGGCAGCTATGTCTTCATTTTTCTCCTTTATCAAGGCTTCTGCAACTTTAACATCTTTTGGGTTATGACCCAATCCAATAATAAAATCCTCTAGTGATTTGATTCTTTTGTCTTTTGCCTATGAGGAGGCTCTTTCTAACTGTAACTGAGGAGTGGTATTATTCGGTGAATTTTCCAATCTGTATGCCATCATGGCCTTGCTTATCATTGTTGAATATAACATTTCCCGTGTCTACTTATCTAATTCTATTTGATCTATGGGGTGAATTTCCTTGGCCAAGACCTCAAAATCAGTTTTGAGCTAGTCTACAACTGTTTGGGGCTACTACGCTTTAGGCTTTAAAAAGCTGATCTGCATTTTTCCTTCCTTGATGTCATACGATGACATCAAGCTAGTTTGATTGGTGGGATCCATCTTTAAGTATTGTGTGTAGGCTTAAGCCTTTAACTGTTCATTTTTGGCCTTTATTTCTTTGAATTTATCTTTAATATCTAAGGACCTGTTAGATGAAGACCTGAATGACGAAACTTCAGCACTTTGTTGTCATTCAAACTCTTGCTTTTGGGAACTGGAAGGTGTCCCCTACTGGGAATGTATGCTGACTATCTCCACCCTCTTTCCTCAAACCGCCTGTTGTTTCTTGAACAAATTATTCTTTTGAATGAGGATTTAGCTTATGTCTCTTAGCACCAGGCTGGTTTGAATGGCTGGTGGCAGGAGTAGCTACTTCCTTGTCTTTTTAAGCTCTTTTCCCCATTCAAAGGAGTCTGCAAAATTGGGAGATCTCCTAGGTTAATCTGAGTTGGGTGGGACTGTGGTGGGGCTTGTTCTTCTGAAATTTCAGTCTACTTTGACATGTTTGATTGCCCTGCTGCTGGAGTATTGGTTCCTTGTTCTTTTTCCTGTGATGTTTCTGCAAGGGGTGCACTAGTTTCCTATAAGTTCCTTTTAGATGTATCTGTTGTAGAGGCACTAGCTCCTAGTGTTGTCTTCTGAGAAGTCCCAACTGGTACCTGTTCAAAGAGTCTAGGTCAAGTGTCTTTTCTAGGTCTTTCATGAAATTTTCTACATTGACCTAATCACTATCCATCTCTACAAGAGTTCCTTCTCTCCATTCATCCATATTAGCATATTGCTCAATTTCTGGGATTCTGTGATGAAAATATGGTGATAGTCTATTTTTCATTCTCCTATCAAGAATGAAACTATGTGGGTCATATTTCCAACCAAAACTGTTACTTAATGGGCCTAGGTGATCCTTTATTCTCAATTGGTGCTTTCTTCTTGGCCTTGGTAAAGTGGATCTGATCTGATTTTATCATTTGTCTATAATATCCTAATGCAAACAACCTCATTGGAACATATTTTGGCGGTTTGAAAGGAGGTAGCTCACAACCATATATCTTGATCTCTGTATGATTCTAGTACAAGTACTAGTCACCTACCCTATACTATTTGGATAGTTGAAGGATCCTTTTAATTTCATCACTAATCCTAGGAGGAGGATTTCGTATCAGCATGGTAGTCACTGAGTGGACAATCGGGTCAATGAATTCATTATATGAATAAGGACAAGCAAAAGAATGGTGGATGATTGAAGTCCAAAAAATGAGTGACCTTGGGATACCCTTTGTATCAAGTTTATTGACAAAAAATGGGAACTTCTCAGATTGACAGTAGAGGATGAGGTGATATATGAATGTGGAATACTTGAATACTTTTTCATTTTTCAGTCTCATGAACTGGTCATGGGTTTTGTTAGTGATAAAAGCAGCATAATTGTACTTGACAACAAGGGGTTGAACAAGGGTAAAGACTGACATCAAAACTAGGGTCAATTCATCTACATATTCACTAGTATTAAATCCCATGACTTTAGCTGTCATATCAACTATAATTTTTCCTTTTTCTGTGATGAAAAATGATAGATAGGGAGGAGGATTTTGGGGTTGATGCTCCTTGTATATGAAAGTCCAGCAAAGGCGACTCAATTCAGACTGGGAAAATTTAGATGATCTCTCAAGAAAATCTCCAAGGGAAATGGGGGTGAGGGCTTGACTGGATTAAAATTGAAGCATCTCATTGATGGAGTCTGCAATAATTGAGAAGAGGACAATTTGATTTGGAGACATTATTGCTCTGAGGTTGGGATCATAGTTGGCATGACACTGATGGATAATGTCAGGGAAAATGTGCACAGAGGGGAGAAAATACATTGGGAGATTTGATTCCCATAGTCCTATGGTGTCATGGCCATTCAAGTGATTATCTCAGCATTGGAAAAAGACTTTCATATGGTCTTTATCAGTGTTCAAGTCTTTTATTTGAAAATCCTTATGTGCTAAAGGCAAATGATCTAAGTCATGGTGGGGGGTAGTAGTAGGTGCAATATTCAGGTCAACACGGGTTTACATTCTGATTCTTGTGGATTCAAATAGGAAACTGGGATTTTTATTAGAACTTGGTGAAAACAGAGTGTTTGGGGAACTTGAATTTCAAGTGTAGCAACTGAATTATGGTAAAATTTGGGGTTTTTTTTAATTAATTGTACAGAAAGAAAGTATTCACAAGGTTTCCTTATGGGAATTGGTAAATACCTATTTTTAGGGACGAGTAATGGAATGCAAGTACATACGGTGTGAATGGTGGACTCTAAGTGGTGTCGAATGCAAGTTTTGAAGGTGGTTGGCGGTTGGGTGCACAAGTTGGTTAACTTCGACATTCAATTTGCATGGATGTATGTGTTCATAGAATAGGATGACAAACTGATTACTTTTGTTTTTTTATATGAAGTCAAAATTTGGCGGGTTTCAGGATTTGGACAGGTGGCGTCAGCGGGAGAAATATTTGATGTTTTGTTGTTAGCGGGAGGCGATAAGAGGTTTTCATCGGACCTCCAATAGGAGGGGAGGCGGTATTTGGGCTATACCAAGCGATTCCATACAATGAGCAACACGTGGTGATGGCACTGTTTACAAAACCACTCACGATCACGAACTAATTTTCAGTCGTCGAGGGCCGTGCGATATGCACGACAACTGTTGGATCTGAGGGGCTTGATTAGACGGTCATCGAGGAGGTGAGGTGGCAAAAAGTTAATGATGGTGAGCCCAACATAATTAAAAGTTTTGTAATTACATCGGGAGCAGCGGGATTGGTCGTTGAGTTATTAATTAATCCTGATGATTAATTAATCCTCACTTAATATGGTGGGAGTTGGGGTTCTTAATTAGTTACGGTTTAACTAGTTAATCCCACTTATTAACTCTATTATGGTTAAATTTAGCTGAGGGGCGAGATATATATGAATTTGGGAATTTTGCATGGTTATAGTAATACTTGAATGGGTAATGTTTATATACCAAAATTAAATAATAATGTAAGTTAAAAGCTAATATGATTTTGTGAAGTGCACGCTAAGTTTGAACCATTTACATGTATATGTTTAAAACTTAGGCTAAGTGAAAGATGAGGGTTCTTATGGAATATATTTTAATTTCCCTAAGTAAAATAGGATTTTACTTAGGAAAACTTTATAAAGGGAATAAATAATTTATGAATGGAGGTGAATTTCGATAAAGGGGTTTTAAGTACGTAGAGAATATAAATTATTGGGCCGAGAGTCTGATCCCTCCAAAAGTCAGAGAAATGCTCTAAGCCTCTCTAACTTGATAAATACCTTGGTACTTAGGGGAAATTAGTGAAAATTTAGGGGAAATGAGTAAGGAAGTTATTTATTTTTTACTTTTCTTGCTTGATGTGTCTTCCATGTGATACATGTCTTTTCCTTGTGATGAAAGTAAAAGATTTACACATTTAAACTTATCATTCACCACATATTATTCTACAACCATTATCTTCCTACCCTACCTACTTAACCTTGCATTTTCACTTCTTTATTAGGGTGCACTTAATCTAGCAAACCCTTATTAAACTTTTTTTTATTTTACATGGTGATGGCCTATCTAAGTCTACACCTATTACATTCAAGGGCTTAGATTAAATTGTTGAGCTCCTCTTTTTACTCTACCTATCTACTTATCTGCCAAGATTACACTGTTTGGTTAGATCTTTATTCTCTATTTCTACAACATGAAATTGAAAAATGAATTAGCCAAGCTTAAACTGTTTGACTATTAATAAATTGCGGCATAAGTGATAAACTACACACAATTGTTTATTCTACAACAATAAAAAGGTAGTGGCATTTAGACTTGCAAACTTTCATGCCCTTTCTTTTTGTTGGGGTTCATTTTCTTTCATTTTTTAACCATGTTTTTATTCCTTTCACCCTTTGATTTTTTTTTTAGGGAATACCCTCTTTACATTTTTAAATTTTTTTTACTTTTTTACAAATATGCAAAACCTTTGCAACAAGTAAAGGTATGAACATATTACAAATCTCAACAAGTTAATCATGATATATGACACCTCTTGATATAGGGGCATAACACAACCAATGTTTTTTTCATTATTTTAGCTACTCCATTTTTCTAAGCTCTATGTGCCATTGTATACTTCTATATAATTTCATTGTCTTTGCAATATTTTATGAAGTATATTGATGTATATTCTTCCCCTTGATCTAATATGAGAATTTTGGTTTCCTTGCTTCTTCTTTTTTCCACCATATTCTTGAATTATTGAAAGTACTATAATACATCACTTTTCTTTCTAATAAAATACACCCAAGTATATCTACAACTATCATCAAGACCACCTACCTCAGTATTTCATAACTAATTTTTTTCATGTTTTCTTCTTCTAAATGTGTATTAAATTCTTCCCTATGTTCTTTACCTAGAACACATCCTTCACAATAAATATGTTTATACTTCAGATTTGGAAGACCCTTTATCATATCTTTCTTTTGAATAAATTGAGATCATTATGATTCAAATGTTCATACATTTGATGACACAAATTTTCATGTGATATGGATGCAAATGTCAATGCTTTGTGAACTCTCCTTGTGACATCAAGCTTATAATTTCATCCAAATCTTACTCCTATTACAACAAATTTTTAGTGGTCTTGCATATTATTCACTACATATTGGGATTTTAGAAATTGAATTTTGAACACTAATATACTATATTAGACACTAAAATAAATTTCTTCTTTATACTTGGTACATACATGACATTTTGAATATGTTTCTCTTGTCCCTAAAGTAAATTTATAGATATCTCTCTAAGACATTTTATTTTGTGAGACCTGTTCTCTCCCAAATAAATATGAGCACCATTGATGTTCTCATGAAATGTATCAAAACAATCTCTATTACAATACATATAAATTGATCCACTATAATTTATGAACTAGGCATTGATATCATCAGTTGCAATAGAAGAAGAAACATCATAACGAAAAATTCAAATTAATCATTCTACAACCATTATCTTCCTACCCTACCTACTTAACCTAGCATTTTTACTTCTTTCTTAGGGTGCATTTAATCTAGCGAACCCTGATTAAAATTTCTTTTCTTTTACATGGTGATGGCATATCTAAGTCTACACTTATTCAAGGGCTCAGATTAGATTGTTGAGCTCTTTTTTTCACTCTACCTATCTACTTATCTGGCAAGATTACACTGTTTGGTTAGATCTTTATTCTCTATTTCTACAACATGAAATTTAAAAATGAATTAGTTGAGCTTAAATTGTTTGACTATTCAAAAATTGTGGCATGAGTGACAAATTGCACACAATTGTTTATTCTACAACAGTAAAAATGTAGTGGCATTTAGACTTGGACACTTTCCTGGCCTTCCTTTTTGTTGGGGTTCATTTTCTTTCATTTTTTGACCATCTTTTTATTCTTTTCACCCTTTGATTTTTCTTTTAGGGTATACCCTCTTTACATTTTTTATTTTTTTTTTACAAATATGCAAAACGTTTGCAACAAGTAAAGGTATGAACATATTACAAATCTCAACAAGTCAATCATGATATATGACACCTCTTGGTATAGGGGCATAACACAACCAATGTTTTTTTCATTCTTTTAGCTACTCCATTTTTATAAGGTCTATGTGACATTGTATACTTCTACGTAATTTCATTGTCTTTGCAATATTTTATGAAGTATCTTGATGTATATTCTCCCCCTTGATCTAGTATGAGAATTTTGGTTTCCTTGCTTCTTTTTTTTTCCACAGAATTCTTGAATTATTGAAAATACTATAATACATCACTTTTGTTTCTAATAAAATACACCCAAGTATATCTAGAACTATCATCAAGACCACATACATCAGCATTTCATAACTAAATTTTTTCATGTTTTCTTCTTCTATATGTGTATTAAATTCTTCCCTATGTTCTTTACCTAGAACACATCCTTCACATTAAATATGTTCATACTTCAGATTTGGAAGGACCTTTATCATATCTTTCTTTTGAATAAAAATGAGATCATTATGATTCAAATGTCCATACATTTGATGACACAAATTTTGATGTGACATGGATGCAAATGTCAATGATTTGTGAACTCTCCTTGTGACATCAAGCTTATAAATTCCTCCAAATCTTACTCCTATTACAACATCTTTTTAGTGGTCTTGCATATTATTCACTACATATTGGGATAAATTGAATTTTAAACATTGATATACTATATTAGACACTCAAAAAAAATTTCTTCTTTATACTTGGTACATACATGACATTTGAATATGTTTCTCTTGTCCCTCAAGTAAATTTATATATATCTCTCTAAGACCTTTTATTTCATGAGACCTGTTATCTCCCAAATAAATATGAGCACCATTGATGTTCTCATGAAATGTATCAAAACAATCTCTATTACAATACATATAAATTGATCCACTAGAATTTATGAACTAGGCATTGATATCATCAGTTGCAATAGAAGAAGAAACATCATAAACAAAAATTCAAATTAATTTCTGAGGTATCATTGTGAGAACAATGTCCTGTATTCCTTCTATGTATATAGTAATCATAACTCCTTTTCATAAAATCTTTAAAGCAAAGTGGGAAAATTTATCAAAGTAATAACAACCATCATTTATACTCAAATTTTCCTTTGTTCTTGCAAGTGGAGGTCCTTGAAATGGCTTTAGAATTTGCTTACCATTAGTTTTTTACCATTTCTTTCCTTTGAAATATTATATTCATTTCACTACCAAAGAATAACAAAACATTCATACCTTTGATTAAGGTTCTTTCACCTTTCTTCCTCTTACATGAGAATACTTGTCAACACATCAAAAGTAGGATCCTTTTCCCTTGTTGCAAGACTTGTGATATACATTTGGTATTCACTTAGCATGACATTTAAAATTATGGTGACTAAACTGTTGCTAGATACATTCTCACCTATGCCAAAAACCTTATCCTTGATTTCTTTAGTTCTTGATATGAAATTGTTGATACTTTCATTATCCTCCATCCTTATTGAGAGAATAACATTCCTTAAGAACAATACTTGATATGTATTCTTTGCTTCATACATATCCTTGAGTGTTATTCACTCTCATTCGAGTTCTTTCAATCTCTCATATGGGGTATATATTTTCTTGTAATGAAATGTATTCCTCACTTATATAGTTCATTAGAACAACTCGAGAAAGAGAGAATGTCAAGTTCTTAGGTTTCTACAAGAAGGTACAAATTTCATCATTCACTAAACTTATTACTATAAAAATTAAAAGCATGAACAATGTGAGAAATAAACATTAAAATGAGAAATATAAGAGTACATAGGGGTATATACATCTCCTATGCATGGTCCATCCCGAAGATTCTAAAAAATGTGATAAAAATCCAACGATAGTTTAGCAAGAAAGATTATTTTTCCATTAATTTAAGTCAACAATACATAAGTATGAATCAACATATTTGTAAAGTTGTAGTGTACTAAAAAAAAAATCCTTCCTCCGTTAGGCCTAGCATCGAGTCTCCTTCTTATAAAAAATTTCAAAAATCCCCTCAATAAGAGGGTTGATTTCCCTCTAAAAATAATTAAATTATAGGAAGTTTGTATCTTGGGATCTACTGTGTGGCCACATATGTCCCTCCCAAGACATTATAAGGTCAAAATAAAATTATAAAGTATAATCACAAATTCTCTTATTCCTGATCTCTACTTAAGAGTTTGAATATTCCCATGTATAAAACTCCTAATTCTTATTGCATCAATTCATGGATCTAATATAAACAGAACTATTCACTTATAGTTTGTATCTTGGGATCTATTGTGTGGCCACATATGTCACTCCCAAGACTTTAGAAGGTAAAGATCAGATTACATTGTATAATCACAAATTTTCTTATTCCTGATCTCTACTTAAGAGTTTGAACATTCCCATGTATAAAAATCCTAATTCTTATTGCATCAATTACATGGATCTAATAGAAACACAAGTATTCACTTTCAATAAATCCATTGAAATAATTATAGAAGAATAAATTACAATGAAATAGACTTCTTAAACATATACATTACATAACTTGGGGCCACTAATATATTCAAATTAATAATCAATCAATACATCAATATAGGGATTATAATATTTAAGTTTTTAAAACTTAATACCTAACCCAAAGGCTACAAAATGTGACATATACTATCTTGTATCTAATGCATATGATACCCCAATACATTGTAAACTCTATCTTTGATTTTATCTTTTACGTTATACACATGTTTTTTCAAAGGTTATATTCTACTCATATGTTTCATATCTACTAATTTACTAAAGAAATTTTGTTGTTCTAGTGCTCCTTTAATCATCCGCATTCTCAAGTCTACACTTAGTCACAAACTCAAAACTAATGATTTGTTCTAGTTTTCCTAAATTTTTCCTTTTATTGGCTCTCTCCCTCTTTACTATAATAATAGATTCCTACACTTAAGTGGTGACACATATATATTTTCCATGTTTAGAATTACAACCACTTGTCTCTACCAAAACAAAAAGGGATGAAAATCCCCAACCACACCTATTGACTTACCTAGGTCATCTTAGGTTGGCGGGGTTATAAAAAATCCTCTTCCATGAACCATCTTAAAACTCATTTTCCATATTATCATCATCTTTTCCCATTAAGAAAATTACAATGATATAAATCTCATCCAAATAGAAGCTCTAGACACAAATTTATGACCATTTGAAGATGTTACCTTCAAAGCACCATGTTAGCATCCATACTAGTGCCATGCAGTGGACAAGTGGTAGTCATTTACCATGTTTTTCCATTGCGTAATATATATATATATATATATATATATATATTATATATATATATATTACGCAATGGAAAAACATGTAAATGACTACCACTTGTCCACTGCATGGCACTAGTAATGGATGCTAAATAATAGATATTACTAATATGTGGAATTCCTTTCCCACTTGTCATTACCAAATAGGGTCACATACTTAATGGATGTAAACACCTCTGAATCCAAACCTATGATTTCCATAAATATTCATTATAAGATTTTCTTGGTCCTCTCCAATTCCATATTGCTAAACTTTGAAAATGCATTTGGAACTTTCCAAACATGTAGGTTCATTTGAATTTAGGAAAGTAATTTGTTAGTAAGTCAACATGTATATACTAGGTATATATATATATATATATATATATATATATATATATTTATATATATATATAATATATATATAATTTATATATATATAATATATATATATATATATATATATATATATATATATATAATATATATATATTTACTAATATTCGAATTCCTTTCCCACTTGTCATTACCAAATAGGGTCACATACTTAATGGAAATGTAAACACCCTCTTGAATCCAAACCTATGATTTCCATAAATATTCATTATAAGATTTTCTTGGTCTCTCCAATTCCATATTGCTAAACTTTGAAATGCATTTGGAACTTTCCAAACATGTAGGTTCATTTGAATTTAGGAAAGTAATTTGTTAGTAAGTCAACATGTATATCTAGGAAAACTAAAAAATCCCAATTAACTGAAAAACTAAATTTCCATATTTTGGACTTTCGCCACCCATGTCACCTATAACTCAATTTCCACTTGGTCTCGACCTTATCATATCTACACTACTCCAATAAATTTCACAGTTCCACATCAACATGCAACGTAAACATGCCACATCACCCGAAACATGCATGTGTACCATATTAGCATGATACATAATCATGTCGTGTCATCATCCACCTTCCTCTAGGGTTCATGAGCACTCACGTAGACTCCACATGATCTAGATGTTCTTTTCAATCCTAGAATCCAATATCTAGGATTTTCCAAAAATATGGCTTTGTGATTTCTTTCCCAAAATTCGAAATATGTGGCAACCTAATTATCAAAGTTTTTCCCCACAAAATTTTCCTACTATGGTTCCACCATTTGACCCATCCAAAATCCAAGTTTTTGTTAAATTGCCATTAAAAATTCTTCTGGATGCTTGAGTGTTTAAACCCTGAGAAATTTTGGTTCCATGGTCACATCCCATAATAGATTAGACTTATACCATTTGTGTGTCTTAATAGAATCTAGATCTTCAACGTAATCTATAACCTCCCTCTGACATTTGACAAATTTTGGAGTTTCTATTTGTTTCATTTGATGGATCTTAGGTTTCATTTTGTTAATAGAATCTAGTGTATGGTCCTTTAGTACTTAATTGATCTTGATTTCTCGTGTCCACTAACTAAGGCAATTGATCTTGATTTTGATGCTCATTAACTATGGCTTCTATCAACCAGGCGAGTGACCATGAAGAAGACTCATAAACAATGTTGAAAGATTGAGGGTATTTTGGTTAATGGATCATGAACTATTGTAACGTTCAATTTTACAGTAATAGAAAACCCTATGAACCAGGACATCAGGATTCATACTCCTCTTCCTTATGACTTGAAGTTGATTTAGTTAAGGGACCATTAGGCCAACAACCAACAAGAGAACTGATCTCTATACCTTATACTTTTGAAAATTCCAATTAATGTAATTTTAAACTTAAGCATATTTTATGGCTAAGTTATGGCTACAACCCCTACTAGTTCATGTGAGAAGGGACAAAAGCTAAAACCTCTAATCTAAAAATTTCCCAACACAATCCTCGAATTATATAAGGAAATAGATAGGCTTCAAAAATATTTTGACAGCCTACTATCAAGGATTTAAAGAGACTTTAATATTTAAAAATCTTATCCATAAGAATCAATAGATTCATATGTCTTCACCAGCACTGAAGGCACCCAAAATTCTTCATTCCATAGTTATTTACTAATCTTTCTTCCAAGAATTCAAAGAGGTAATTGTTTGTAGATTTCCCCCAACTGAGGTCTTCAAGCCTTCCTACTCCAAATATGTATTCATTCAACTTATGAATGGTCTATTTAGGGATACAACATATTTGTTAAATCACATAGCTATCCTAACAATTGCCAACTAAAATCGCTAAGAGGCCATACAGGCCTACTTCATGTCCTTCAACAATATTCCACCATTCAAGTGTTCTTTAGTGAAATCATTAGCATTTTACATTATATTCTCTATGAATACCGTATTCTTTGAATCTCTTCCTAGATTTATGTAGTGAATTCATTAATACTTTATATTGCAACTTTAACTCTTATATCTAGGTCCACACCATTGACAGGACCCTTTGATCATAAAGGTGTATATTTAGGGTATTATCTTTCCTTATATAATAATATATATGACCAAAGTTAACATTGGTTAAGACTCAATAGATCCTTACAAAACAACATTATTGATCATGGTTTGTCCAGAAGCTAAAGCGTTGGCATCCCTTCCCTTTCTAGTCAAGACATCTTAATTGAAAAGAGGGATAATAAAACCATAAACATAAAAGATAATGAGGAATACATATATTTTAGTATAACACTTAAAATCATGAAAACAGATCATTAAAACAAATTGAAAAAAAATGAAATTATATAAATATTAGATAGTCATCATATACCAATTTACCATCTCAAATCATAAACATGTATCACAGAGACTAGGATGCCCTTTTAGCAGGAAAGCACACTCATATACAAATTTTATCAATCATCATATATATTTGAATGAATATGATTTACAACATAGATTTATAGTCCACAAGGGGACTTACCTAATCAAGATCAATATTTTCTTGCAACTAATGAAGGGTGAACCACATTCCATCATACCATAGTATGAGTTTTCTATATTATCCTTTGTATCTAGCCACCCTAAAGCCAAACAAAGAATGAATGAGGGGATTTCTCACTTAGAATTACAAGGTGGAGAAATGAAGACCATTCTCCTTCATTATTTCAAATTCATTAATTTCTCTCGAAATCCCACTAAGCATTAAAATGGTTTGACTGCTACAGGTGCTTTCTTAGTTGTTATACATAGCAAGCACTGGTTGGAAATTATTGCTTAGTTTATTTGTGTAGTAAGGATGAATATTTTTCTCATTCATCAAGTAAAACTCATAAAATCCTCTTGAAATCTAACTAAGAACATCATCTATCCAACTATTACAGGTGATTTCTTAGTTGTTTTTGACATCAAGCACCTAGAAGGCAATTATTTTTTATGCTAATAGTGGTGTACAGATGAAGTCCTTTCTATTCATCCACATAGAAGTCAGTATGAGGTATTTTAATCTATTGAGAAAGGAAATGTTATCTTCACAATGTGACATTGTGGGCTTGCATAACACAAAGGGAGTCCTTCATTGACCCAAGTAGTCCCTCAACGCTCCCCCCTTCTCATTTCTTTCATACATATATTAGAAACGTTCCTCGCTAATTCCTCACCCTCTAGATTAGGTTAAATACCCTAACGTTGAATTCTATCATTAAATTAGGTGAAAAATGATCACATACAAGTTTATGAGTCTAAGAACACTCATGCATTTTATTTTTTGTCCACCTCAGAAGTTCCCTTGCTCGTGTTCATGGATGTAGATACTCTTCTCTATCTCTTTACCAAGCAAAATTCTTCTCTCCCCTTCGCATCCTCATGAGTGCTGATCTCAATTACAATTCCCCCTCTTCCATGACTTCCCATCATGGTTTCATCTTTACGGATTTCATGCTATACATGTCCATCGTGGTCATTGATATCAAAAGATTCTACTTAAAATCTAGAATTTGTTCCATGGAATGTGTGCATACTTTGGAAGAGATAGTTAGACTACAAGCTAGCAACTTCTATGAATATGGAAGTTATTGTTACATGCTTCCCATTAAAAATTTTCTTGGGAAAGTTGAAACCCTAGAATTTATGAGTATTTGGCTTATTCAAGTAATTTATTGACAAGGATAGATTTGACAAATCCTTTTTTTGGATATCCTACCCTCTCATGGCTTCTCATGGTCTGTATTAAGGCTCCACCTCTTCCTAAGTTGTTTTTAAAAAACAATTACAATTATTTTATGTCTTTTAATTTGTTCACATTTACAAGCACATACAACCATAATTTAAATAAATAATTAAAATTAGTGGTGTTACAGAACAATCTTCTAATCTAATGCTCAAATCCCTCAAAATTGGCTCACCTTACAACTATTTGGATAAATTTAGTTTTGCACCAACTATGAATGTTTGGGCATTTTCCTTATTTACTTTTTTTTTTCTTTTGATACATACAACTATGTCCATTATATACATTAAAAATTGTTCAACCTTTCTAACATTCTTCAATTTTAGTGTTATCTATCTTGTGGGAGAAAAAACATTTCTTTGTTTCTCTTTCATCTTACAAACTTCGATCGATATCTTCATTTAATTAGTGGTTCTCATCTTGTTGCATCATCATTCCTTAGGGTTCACCATGATTTAAGCCTTTTCTTGTAGAGCAATAATCCATTATCTTAATATTTTTCTCATTTCCTTCCTCTGCCACTTGATGTTGGGTGAATAAATAATGGACGAGTGTACTTTTGCACCTTTTTGTTGGAAATTTGTGTTGTGACAAAGTTTAATTAAATTTCTATATCATAGGCTCAATATTATCCATGAGAATTTTCATTTATGTGTCTTATATTGATCATTGCGTGTAGAGCTTTAGTCATAAACTAGGTGAACTATAAATAATGTGTTCTTAATAGGGTTTTCATGTATGTATTCAACTTTGTCATCACCTGTAGCCTAAGCATAGTCTTTAATGTGTTTTCATTTTGGTTATATTGTATCATGTCTAGGTGGGTTCTATGTACTTAGGAAATTGTTCTAGTTGTTCTCCTACTCTTATCATGCGTTTCGTCTTAAATAGAATTTATGTGGGGATCTTCTCCATCTTGACCATACTATTTATGGGTAGCCTATCCTTGTCATATTAAAAGGTTTCAATTTGTGTCTATGTTTTTTTCTACAATTTTTAGTATAAATAATGGCTCTTAGGTCATGACAAAATACATGCCACTTAGAAATAGTCATGGGGGACCCTATGCCAATATTGGTGGATGTTTGATAGGTTTATTTGTAACTAAGGACCATGTTATAATCTCAAACCTCTGTTTGATTCCATCTACCACTTATTTACTTATATAAATTTATTTTCACCTATTGACCTGCTATAGAATATCTAGCATCTTAAATGAAGTGAGTTTGTAGGGCTTGCTCCATGTCCCCTCTCTCTCCTTTAACATCACATAGTGAGGATTACCCTTTTTCCACCGAGGTGACCATAATTCTTATCCTTTTTACCTCAAACTTAATCCATAATTAGTAATTATTAGCTATATGATTTAAAATATATATTTAAAAAAATATTAATTCTTGTTTAATTTTCATCATGACTTTATAGTGCTTTCCCATTAAATGAAAAAACCCAAAATGGAATGTGTTACCCTTAATATCTCAAAATAATGAAGATAATAATGCTTAAATATATTCCTAATTCTTTTTTATAATAATTTAATTAGTGAAAACTAAATCCCCACATATCTATTTATTTACACCTATTAAATATATCATTTCTATTTATTTTAATTTATAATTATTTAACTTCATTATCCAACATAATCATATAAAACACCCTTAATTTGTAAGAATTGAGAATGCTTTTGTTCTTTGGTACTCTATTCATCCATTGGTCAATATCTTTCCCAAGAAGTTTTCCAAAAGTTTTGTTTTTTTTCAATTCAAAAAAAAAACACTAGCTATATACCTGGACCGATGAGATCTAAAGAGGCTGTATTCTTCATTGCCTTCGTCTGCACAACTGGACGGATGAGATAACGTTTGAAACCTAGTGTTCCACAACTGCTTTAATTTTTTTCTCCAAATATCCATCTCTTTCATTCTTCCGCCCGTCCGTATCAAATTTACCAATGTCTGTGTTTCAAATTCGGCCTGCCATCATGGGATATATTCACCCATTGGCCTGGCATTTAAAATTTGTTGAGAAAATCTTGCCATTGCCACCAAAGCAGACGTCGTTTTGCTCGAGATTGTGATCCGACAGAAAAACACAATATTCCAAAATCGGTTTTTGATACTGTTGGATGGCAGTACGATTTTTCTCTTCTTCGCATTTTACTCATGGTATTCGGGTTGCAGCCGCCGTTATAGTTGGGTATACTGCTGGATATTTGGGATCTGGGATGAAATTTGTTAGTGTAATAATGTTTCCTCCATAAGTTTCCGCTTTCCAGAGAAGCCTTTTTCTTTCCAGATAGCTGAGTTGGTGGCGGAGACACAAGAGTATTGTTGAATTATATGGATTTTAGATTTTTAAAAATATTTCTGAATTTGAATGTTTGAGTAGAATTCGAATATTCTCTAAATAGAATAAATTTTGAAATATTTTGGAAATTTACAATGATTTGAGAGTAACATGTGTTATTTATTATAAACTATGCTTATTTTTTTTTTATTATTTCATCAATTACTTACTATTTAAGTTAAATATAGTTTAATTAAACTAAAAAATAATAAAAACAAAAATATTTGATCAGAAAATATAAAACAACTAATAATATATTAGCTGTTATGTAGCTGTTGGAGTCTCTGCACAGTCTATTTAACATGCTAGGCCAGATATATTTCTTCAACTTGTCCTAACGATGAACCACACTAGTTGGTTCGAAACTCGTCTACAAAGGTTTTTTTCATGTGATTTACGCCGAAACTCTTCTTATAAATATGATGGATCACAGAAGCCTCAATTCTACAATAATATATTATATTGTTAAATGCCATAGTAAAAATTAAAAATATAATTAAATTATTTATATTAAGAAAATATAACACTTATATATTTTGTTTTTTTAATTGATATATAATAATTTTTTATAATCAAAGTTTCTAAAAATACGTTTTAATATGGTAATAAATCATCTTAATTTAAAAAGATTTAGAGAAAACTATAATTAATGAAAATGGAAATAATAGAGAAAAAGGAAAAATAAAAAAGATCAAGAAAAAGAAAACTAAAAACAAAAAAAAATCAGTAACTAACAAAAATAAAAGTTACTAAACAGCCCATAATAAAACATCACCTTATAAATAAAAAATAATTTAAACAATAATAATTATAAATAACAAAAACCAATTCTCAACATTTAATAAAAAAATATTAGTTAAATCGCATTAATAAATATTCAAAAATAAAACTGAAGCATATATCATATAATATAATATAATAAAAACCATTATTTGGATCGGTTAGTGGAAGCCAAGAGCTTGGACATAATATAATAAGAATGATTACCACATTGCGAATCGGTGAGTGTAATATTGCTTTCTTCATCTCGTAAGGTCGCTAAGTGTGGTGTTGGAGGCCCGGGAACGATTGGTTTGTTCTCATTTAGATCGTGCTCTCATTATCATCTCAACGTAGATTTGGCCCCTCAAAGTAAACGTTTAAACATTGTCATTAATTAAATTCGGTGCATGAGATAGTTGTACCACAATCTGATTGAAAAAGTTGGCTAATGGTTCCTTTTGTACTTTATAATCAAAATACTTTCTGTATTATGTAATAAAGAAATCAATTATTTAATATTATTATAAAAACAAAAATAATATGATATTTAATATTCAAAAAAAAATCATACTATATATAATAAGTAATAATTATTTGATAATAATCAATTATATAATATAAAGGAAAAATTTATTATTTAATTTAAAATAATAATTCAATTTAACATTAATTACTTCAGTGCCAATGATATATCCCTTTTTGAAAAGTTGAATGGATCAAATACTAATCTTGCAAACAATCCGGGAACCCAAGAAGCATTAGTATTTATGCACCAAGAAGCGATGGAATAAATTTTTGGTTAAGAACTTTGTTTTCAGCAGCTGGAGGGAAGGACAAAAGAGGGAGTAGGTTTATGTAAATATTTCTACGAAATTAATGGAATGAGGTGATTAATAACCCTTAGAAGGTTTAATAGAATAAAATTTTGTTTCTGAGAATTGTTTTTAGAAGCTAGTGGGAAGGACAAAAGATGGAGTAGCTGTATATAAATATTTCTACAAAATTAATGGAATGAGGTTATTTATATCCCTCGGAAGGTTTAATAATAAATTTTAAGGTTGGTTAATAATATTAATAGTGTGGTTGGTTAATAATGTTTATAATATTAAGAGTTTGGGAGAGATTTATGGTTTGTTGTTTCCCTACAATGAGATTTAAGGTTTCAATTTTTGTGGACCAAGTTTTATATATATAATAAAAAATATGAGACGGTGTAGAATAGATGGTGAAATAGTGTTTTCTTTAGGCGCTTCGCCATGAAAATGTTACCGATTCGAAATCTCATGGGGAAAATCTAGTAATGCTAAGGGTCGGTGTGGGCCCAGGCCAAGTGAGACCCCTGGATGATTTTGACGACTTAGATGCCCTTGGCTTGCAATTGCTCAAGCCATAGGTTAGGCATGCCAATCATCTCAAGAATCACAATTACCTAACTTTTTTTATAAATATTAGTAATTAATATTTAATAATATTAAATCTAAAAGTTTATTAATAAATAAGTATACATCAATGTATTAATTTGTAAATTAACATTAATATATGAAGAACACATTAACGCATTATTAACATATTAATGATAGATTAATTTAAACATTAACAAATTGATAACATATGAAGTATAGATTAATCTATACATAAATACATGTTAGCTATAGTTGACTATAGTTTTATATGGTTGACATAGTCAACCATAGTTAATATGGGTAATTATAGCCAACCATTGTCAACATGAGTTTTAGCATGAGTCATAGTCACTATGGGTATCCTGGTCAATTTATATAGGTAAACAGTCACAAACAAAAGTGAGCCATAGTAAACCATAGTCAACTTGATTGAGTGTGGTTGACTTTGCTTGAAGATGTTTGGCATGGTCAACCATAGCCAACCATAGTAAACATGTGCTTAATGTGTAGCTATACTCAACCATAGACATCATGTTCAATGTGCCTATACTGAAACGTAGGAATAATGCCCAAGATGCCCATAAGCATCATGTTCAACAAGACCATAGGCATCCATAGTCAACCATGTTAACTATGGTTGACATGGTCAATCACAATCCACCATAATTAATCAAATGCATCATGTTCAACATGCATGGCCAACAATACGCATCATCCCTAAAGCGAACACGGGCATATACATTACTAAATTTATTAAATTTTATAACTTCAATAACTTTATATAATAAATTTAATACTAAATGCAATTTTAATACTATTTAATGTTTAAGTTTTTCAATATTTAATTTTAACATAATTGTTATAAATATATTATAGCATTAATAATTATATTATAAATTAGTAATATAACTTTAAGATTTATTTAGTTCACAATATAAGTTTAATATTTTTCCTAATGTGACAAACAATAAATGATATCGCAATATGCTAAACAACAAACAAAATATCAATTTGACAAACAATAAAAATTGCCACAATGTAATAAACAAATAATGCCACAATGTGACGAACAATAAACAACGCCACAGTATGACAAAAAATAAATGACATCACAATGTAATGAACATCAAATGTTGTTGCAATTATACAAAAAAATTGTCATAATGAGACAAATAAAACCATTGTTAATGATGGTCAACCATGTCTAACTAAGTCAACCATGATATTCTCTTCATTGGTTATTGTGAAACAAAGGCACGCATCATCATATGTGGTTTACTACATTTATTCGATTCACCTAGGTTTATTAGGTTGACCTATGATTATTGAGTTAGCCTAGGTTTACTAGGCTTACTAGGTTGACCATGATTGACTAGGCTTACTATGTTGACATGGGTTTACTAGGATGACTAGGATTACTAGCTTAACCTAGGTTGTCTTAGGTTTACCTAGGGTTACTAGGTTGACTTAGGTTTGTTAGATTGGCATAATTTTAATAGGTTGATGTAGGTTTGTAGGTTTACTAGGCCCACATAATTAATCATAATCTAGGTTTACTAGATTTCGTGATGTTAATAAGGTTCTATGAAAGAGGAGAGAGAGAGGGGGAGAGAGAGATGGAGTTAGAATGGGAAGAAAAACAGAGAGAGAGAAAGGTGGATAGGGAGTGGAAAGGGAGAGACGGAGAGTCAGAGACAGAGAGAGAGAAGGGGAAGAGACAGAGAGGAAAAGGAAAAGGGAGATATAGATAGATATATAATATGATGTGAGAGAGGGAGAGTGGAATGTGTTTAGGGGGTTGAGATAGAGAGACAAATAAGGAGAGATGGAGGGAGGTATAAATATAGATGGCAGGGGGAGAGAGCAAAGAAGATAAAGATAGAGAAAGTTGGGAGAGGCAGGTAGAGTGAGACAGGGGAGAGAGGGAGGGGAACATAGAGAAGGAGAGGAGGAGGGAGATAGACACAGAATGGAAGGTGGAGAGAGAGGGAAGAAGAAAGTGTCGCATAGAGACAAATACATACATAGAATTTAGATCTAGAAAGTCACGAATATTTAAGATTTTCAACGTGGTTGTTGATTTCTAATCCTATTTTATCACATGCACTATACACATTGATTTTAGCGTAGATGTCAATTTATAATTCTATATTATACCTTACACTAGATGCATTGATTTCAGTGACGATGTTTATTTCTACTCCGCTTTTATTACTTGCACAAGATGCATTGGTTTTAGGGTATATATTGATTTCTAATCCTATTGGATTGTTTGCACTAGATGCATTGATTCCAATTTAGATGTTCATTTCTAATCATATTTAATTACACTAGAAGCATTGATTTTAGTGTAGATGTTGATTTCCGATTTCACGCAAAAATATGTGTGACGTATATTAATTTCAAACTAATTAGATTAATAGTGTGCATTGATTTCGATGTAATCACATCTCTACATCCTCCATCTATATCTCTATCTCCCATTGTCTCTCATTCTTTATCTGTCTATCTCAACCTCTAAACATACACACTCTCTCTCCATATCTATCTATCTCTCCCTCCCTCCCTCCCTCCCTTTCCCCTCACTCTCTGTCTCTCTTCCCCTTTTATATCTCCTTAAAATTTCTCTCTCCATATCTATATCTCTTCCTCCCTCCATGTCTTTGCCTCTCCCTTCTTCCCTCTCTACCCCCTCTCCCCATCTATATTTCTATCTCGCCTTGTCTCTCCTTATCACCCCTAAAACATACACACTCTCTCTGAGTGTAAGCACATAATAAATATTCAACCATAAATACAACACTTGAATTTATATCCTATTTTCATCCTAAATAAAATGTTTTCTTATGCCACAAATGTTTTTTTCTTGAAACTATAAATTATTTATTATTATTCCCATTTTCCATTGCTAAACATTATTGATTACTTTGCATTTAAACGTGGTAATAAAAAATTACTACCATTGAAAATTATTTGGGGTTTAACACTCCATAAGTCACAATGATTGAATTTCGAGAAAACTACTATTAATATTGGAGAGAAACAAAGACAAGGCATGTTGTTTATTACATTATCTCGAGCTAAATATTTGAATGGTCTATGATTCTAACTACTCTTCTCATATGATTGAAATGAGAAGATGTAAAAACTAAAAGGTGTGACTATAGGAACAGTATAAGAAAATAGTTTCATATTGATTGCAATGAAGATTGTTTGTAATTGACTATATTCTTACTATTCACATTTTACATATATCAAAATTGTTACATTGACACTTTGCACTCAAAATTTGCATTTCATCATTTTTCATCATTCAAGTTACTAACACTCTCTCCCATCTCAAGAAACTGAGGTAACTAAGAAAATTTTAAATTAAATTGACCAAATTAATCTTAGACATATTTAGCATATTTAATATGATCAAAATGATTAGATGTTTAGAAAATTTTGTATGACTACACATGACTAAAACCAACCAATATCCATCTTAACATTGGGTCTATCAATCGTCGAGAGGGATCAAATCTCTTGAGGTGAAAAGCTTTTCTCAAGTTCTGCAATCAAAAGATAGGTTTGCACCTCGAGATATTTGATCCATCTCGGCTCTTGATATATCCAGTGTTAAGATGGATCTAGGCTGGTATACTTTTAATATTGCTTTAACTCACACTATAAATTTAATATTGTTTCTAGTGTGACAAACAAAAAAAAAAACATCATACCATGACAAATGATAAAGAATGTCACAATTTAACAAAAAATAAATGCCATTGAAAATGTGATGAATACTAGATAATGCTAAAATGTAATGAACAATAGATGATGTCACAAAGCGGCAAAAATCATATGGCATAAAAATGTTATAAATATAAAACATCACCAAATTTGGATTAAGAAAATGTCACAATGAGACAAAGAAAACCATTGTCAACCATGTTTAACTAAGACAACCATGATTGTCCCTTCAGTTATTGTTTTGAAACACAATCAACCATGGTGATATGTGCTCTACTAGATTGATCTAGGCTTACTAAGTTTAGTAGGTTGACCTAGTATTACAATGTCGACCATAATTCATTGGCTTTACCATGGTTTACTAGGTTATATAAGTTTATTAAGTTGACCTACATTTATGAGGATTACTAGGTTAGCCAAAGTCAACCATGGTTAACCATAGCGAGTTATGGTCACCATGGTTGATTATGGTTAAACGTGGTTGATAATAGTGAACCATTGGAAAACATGATCAACCATGATCACACTTGAATAACCTTTGTTAACCATATTCCATCATAATCTAGGTTTACTAGGTTTACCTAGGTTCACTAGGTTAAACTAGGACTACTAAGTGTACTAAGTTATCCTAGGTTGACTAGGTCGAACTAGTTTAGCCCAAGCTTACTAAGGATTAAGAAGGATTCATTAGTAAGGTTTTATGATAAGGTTTAATTTTTATTTAATATTAATTTTTACTATAAATTTGATGACTTTTTTTAAGAGTATAAAAATATTTGACCATGGTCCTTTCATTTCGGGAAAGGTCAATACTTCGAAGAGTAAGGCCTTAAATGAGATGAAAGGATATCTTATCTGATTCTCATAATGGTCATCCACTATGGTTAACATGGTTAACCATAGTAAACATGGTCAACCATATTCATTTATGGTTAGACATTGACAATTATGGTCAACAATGTTCACCCATAATTAACCATAGTTGACCACAGACAACCATTTTCAAAAATTAACATTGCAAAGACCAATAAATATGAATGTCATAATGTATCAAACAAAGGTCAACATCACAATATGATGAAAACAATTGATGTTTCAATACCTTTATAGATAACCTTTATAGTCAACTATGGGCAACATTAGTCAACCAACCCTTAATCAACCTTAGTAACCATACCTCAGTCAACCTTAGTCAAACATATTGAACTATAATTAATGGTGCCAAAGCATGTCATAATTCAAACTCATGATCGATCTTCATAGGTCAAAATATTTACTAGAGGAAGTTGGCTTCCTCAAATTTAAATTTACATTTTAGTATTTAGTATTTTACAAGTTGTAATATCTCTAGAAGGTATCTAGGTAGTTAGGAGTTTTGACGAGTATCATTCAAATTTCCATGTGATAGAACAACTTATATAAGTTAAGGAAACTTTTAAATAAGTTAGGGATAATTGGAGCTTGTTAATATTTCCTTGTACAATAGTATTTTTTATATGTGTAACAGAAAGATCGAAATGTAATGAGATTACAAAGGAGATAAACAGAGATGAAAATGTGTGAATAGGCTTGACTGAGACAAAACAAAGGCTGGAAGTGAAAATTTAATTACTCAATTTTAATCATCCATTACCTATTTCTAATGTTGATTAAATGATCATTGTTTTGTAATTTTCTATCAGTCGATAAAGTGCTCCTATGTATGTTAATTTATGTTCTTATCATATTAATCCAGATCAATCTTCTTTTTCATTGAGAAAATTTTGAGTTTAATTTTGTTAACTAGTTGTGGTTCCAAGGCTTAATTCCTATACTAGACATAAACATTTTAATAATAAGGTTCTAGCGTAGGGTTTTAATATATCATAATCACATGAAAAATGCACATAACACCAAAACTCTAAAATTATAAAGTTTAGTGTCTGTCGTCATAACTTAATAAATACTTTTTCATGGAAAAAGGTCCATGAATTACAATCTATTTATTGAGACTTTTTGTTAAAGAATATCTTCTAGTTCTTTTGGTGTTCCATACTCCTTACTTAACATACTTTCATAATACATATTTTTTCATCAACTAATAGTTTGTCACAACAAAGCCTAGCTATACCAAGACTTTATTTTAGTGATAATTTGGTACATTGACTGCCTAATATTCGAGTGAGTTAAGACTTTGATGGTGTTAAGTAATAGATTCTTTTATTTTATTATATGTGTGTGTGTGTGTGTGTGTGTGTGTGTGTGTGTGTCCGTGTGCTTGTGTGTGTGTGTGTGTGTGTGTGTGTGTGTGTGTGGGTGGGTGGAATTATGATACACTATGATGAAAGATAAAGTTAATTTTATTAAAACTAAAGCTTCTTGGTATTCTAATAAGCACTCTGTAAATCACTTGGTTATATGTGATAGTGCCTAGAGCTTCATTTTTAAGTCTTTAGCGATATCAAGGTTATATTGCTTGATAGAACATTGTTAAATTTAGTGCTTGATCGACAATAGAATAGACCATATACTTGATATTTGGTGAAGAATTATATAAGGAATGTGTTGATCCAAATCCATCATCAATTTGGTACCAAAGTAGGAACACTCTTTGAAGAAGTGAGAAATGGAGATAAATAGAGAGAAGCAAAAATATGTTGAGGGATACTTGTAGCAAATGTAATGTTACGAGATGAGATAAGTCGCATTCGAAAGGGTTGTAGTCCATTGAAACTAATCAAAAGAGAGGAGATGATATAGTAGATATTAGTGAAAAAGAAAGAAAAATGTTTGATGAATAACAAGAATTAGATGAAGATGTGACAAGTGAGAGAATGTTGAGAATGATATCCAAAGTTCCGAACCAAAAATGGAGACACCCATGTACAAGAGTAATTTGAATGTTGAGAAGAGGATGGAATGAATTAAAGTTGATTTTGAAGTTATGGTTGAAGAAAATAGAATCAAGTATGCAGTCGAGATTGAAATATCATGCAACCTTATGGTGGGATAAAGTACAAGTACATGGAAAGAGAAAAGGAAAGTCCAAGATCAAGGGTTGGTAGAGAATGGTTGCTAAATATGTAGGTAAGTTAATGCCCAAAAGCTACTAATTGATTATTTTTAACAAAATGCAGAACCTTAGACAAAAATATATTTATGTAGAAGGATATGATGAGGAATTTTTATACAATAAAAATTTGAGTTGGTCATTTAGAAGAATATGTTGAAAAGGTTGATAGGTATGTCAATGGATTGGGGTATCAAAATCAAGATGACATTAGTATCTTGTTTCCAATAATAATAAAATATACATATCCATTTTATTTAAAAGCATAAGATAAGATAGATAAAAATGCAGTTAGAAGAATAAAGGAAGGACTCCATCCATAGGAAAAGGACAACATAATAATAGAGGGAAATTCCAATCCTAGAGAGGGAAGGGGAAATCTCAAGTCACTTAACTTAGTCACCTAAAGTAGGTAAGTCCAAAGGAAGAAGGTATGTTTCAAGGCATCAAGAGAAATAATTTCAAGTCAAATGTTAAAATTTTGGTAGGTTGGGACATATATCATGAGGTTGACCAGAGAAAAATCTTGTTGGTCAAAGAGGTGCACATGTAGGATAAGAAAAGTAATAAAGTTTCAATTCACTTGCAACAAAAGAGACCTCAAAAGTATGAGATTCATTGTAGATTAAGATAGTTTTTATCATGCTAGAAAAGGAAGTTAAGGATCCATCCCAACATAAGCGTTATTTAAGATTGTATGAAAATAAGGAATTAAGTGATTTAAGGTTGTAATTGATAGTGGTAATACATATAATTTGGTTTCCATTGAAATGGTAGAGAAATTAGGGTTGGAGAGATTAGTACTTCCTATAACCTATAAGGTGTGATGGTTACAAAAACGATATTAGATCCTAGTTAATGAGTAGTGCAAGGTGGAGTTTCAAATTGGTGGATATAAGGATAAAGTGTTATATGATATAATTATTATAGATGTATGCCACATTTTATTGGGATGATGATGGAAGTATGATGGGAAATCCAATCATGGTGGTAGGAAGAACACATATGCTATTTAGAATTATTGTCAAAGACATGTAGTGTTTCCTTTAAATGATGAAGGAAATGAAGAAGTCAGTCGTGAGATGCTACTGATGAGTGAAAATGAATTATTTCAATAAGTCAAAAAGGAGGAGCTGCATTTTTCCTTAGTTGGTAATCCCAAGGTATTACTTACAAGTACAAATTTAAACGGTTTTATTATAGAAGTTAAAATTTTGTTGGATTAATTTGTTGATATCATAGTTGATGATCTACCAAATGAATTCCCCTTATAAGGAGTATTAGTCATCAAATAGATGTATTTTCAGGGGCTAATATTCCTAATCAAGAAACATATCAGATTAATCCATAAGAGAATGAGGAGATAAAAAGGCAGTTGCAAGAGTATTCAAATAAAGGCCTGATCAAGGAAAGTCTTAGTCCATGTGTTGTTCCTATAGTGTTAAGTCTAAAGAAAGATGGAGGGATAATGTGCCTAGATTCCAAAGAAATGAATAAAATTACAATAAACTATAGTTTCCATTACCTCCTATTGATGATTTGATATATTTGTTGAGTAGTGTTATGCATTTTTCAAAAATTGATTTGAAGAGTATGTATCCTAAAATTGTAATTAGGGAAGGAGATGAATGGAAAATATCTTTCAAAACCAACGATGGATTGTATGAATGAGTTGTGATTCCCTTTGGGCTCAGAAATTCTCCTATTACTTTTTTGATATTGATGGATGCAGATTTCAAAAGGTTAATTCTTAATATTTTTATCGATTACATAGATGATATCTAGGTGTGGAATCAAACGAGAGATGAATTTAAGAAACTTCAAGCTACTTATCGAAATGAAGAAAATTTACTAATCAATATGAAGAAGTGAAATTTCATTAAGAAAGAGTAAGTGTATCTAAGTTTTGTGATATTTGAAGATGGATTGAAGATGAAATAGGAAACAGTTAAAACATTAATAAGTTGGAATTTCAAAGGAATGTTTTTAAGATATGAATCTTCGATGGTGTAGCAAGTGTTATCAAACAACTATTAGAAATTTCAATAGTATTTGTGCTCTAATTTTCGAGACTATCAAACAAAACAAGCAACCACTTAAGTGGACCAAAAAACAGATAAAAAGTTTAGACTATTCAAAAAAAAATATTACACACTAGTATATTTTAGCTTTACCATATTTTAATAAGCATTTTCAAGTTGACATTGATGCTTGTGGGATTGCAATAAGATTTTTTTTAAGCTAGGAAGAGAGATGAATAGCTTATTTTAGTGAAAAATTGAAAGAAGGAAAACAGAAAGTACTTCTCAAATGATAAATATTTTTATGCCATTATTCAAACATTGAGGAAATAGAGACATCCCTTCATACATAAAGACTTTGTTTATACAGACAACAACAATTTATAGTTTATTAGTAGTCAGTATGAATCTTCGATAGCGTAGCAAGTTATCAAAATAATTATTAGAAATTTCAATAGTATTTGTGCTCTAATTTTCGAGACTATCAAACAAAACAAACAACCACTTAAGTGGACCAAAAAATAGATAAAAAAATTTAGACTATTCAAAAAAAATATTACACACTAGTATATTTTAGCTTTACCATATTTTAATAAGCATTTTCAAGTTGAGATTGATGCTTCGTGGGATTGCAATAAGATTTTTTTAAGCTAGGAAGAGAAATAAATTGCTTATTTTAGTGAAAAATGAAAGAAGGAAAACAAAAATACTTCTCAAATGATAAATATTTTTATGCGTTATTCAAACATTGAGGAAATAGAGACATCCCTTCATACATAAGGAATTTATTTATTATACAGACAACAACAATTTGTAGTTTATTAGTAGTCAACTAAAGTTAAACCAGAGGCATGCAAAGTGGGTTAATTTCTTTCGAAAGATCACATGATTTGTTAATCATATAAGTGGTAAGTCAAATAGGTTAGTTGATGCATTAAGTATAGATAATTGTATTATGTATGAATTGAAAATAAATATGCTTGTATTTGATGGGATAAATGAAATGTATAAATATGATGCACACTTTAAAGAAGCTTATGAAACTTGTCAAACTATAGCAAGCACAAATTAAATTTCATTGTTATACTACATGATACAATAGGGACTATTATTCAAAGACTATAAAGCATGCATACTAAGATCAATAAGGTAAAACTGAAAGAAAAATAAATCATAGTGGAGGATTTTCATGACATTGTGGATATGACAAAGCCTTTGCTAAGTTAAATTTTCTTTTTTCTTGGCCATGTTTGGAGACTAATGTAAAAATGTTTCTTCAGAAATGTAGAATATGTTAACATAAGGGAGTAGTGAAAATACATGACTATATCAGCCATTTCCAATCCCAAGTAAGATATGGTATTTAGTAATTATGGATTTTGTCTTAGTACTAACAAGAATAGAGATGAAAAATTATTCAATTTATGTTGTTTTAGATAGTGAGATTTTGTGGATTTCCTAAAAGCATTGTTTCTAGTAGAGATACAAGGTTTTTAGGACACTTTTAGAGAAATCTATGGAATAAGGAACTAATCTCAATTTTAGGTCAACATGTCACCTACATATTGATGGGAAAACAAAAGTGGTAAACAAAAGTATGGAAACAATTTTAGGGAGTCTAGTAGTTCAAAATTGTAAGAAATGATGTTAGCTATTTATTTCCAAGGTAGAGTTTGCATATAGTGATTCACCTAATGAAAGCACATGGATGGGTCCATTTCAAATTTAATATGGGATGCTTCCAAGAGGATTCTATGAGTTAAGGAATTTAGGTACACAAGGGTTGATCAGTGTTAATGGTGAGTATTTTGTAGTGAGTATGCAAGAGCTACAAGAAAACGTTAAACAAAAATTGCAACAAAGTAGCGACAAGTACCAATAGGGAGAAAACATGATGATGTAGATGTACTTTGAAATTGTTGATTTAGTTATTCCATAATAGAGAAAAAAAAATTTCCCTGCAATTATATATAATAATCTTAAATTTAAAAAGATTAGACCATGTAAAGTTTTAGTAAAATTTTCTTCAAATTCTTATGAAGTAGAAGTCCCAATTAACATTTTTTTCTCTGATCTTTAATGCTTCATATTTTTGTATTTTCAATGAGACGTAAGATGTTTCAAAAAATTTACCTATTACCGATGAGAAATATACAATTAGGTGGGAGAAACAAATACCTAAAAGAATTTAAAAGACGATTGGAGAAATCCTGGAATAAAATATAGTAAAATGAGAAAGGGGCAAAGAGTAATTTTAGTACATTATCAAGTGGAATAATCAACTATTATATGATTTTATTTGGATGATACCAATATTTTTTTTTGGATATGGTACTGATATTGAAGAGCTCATAAACAATTCTTTTCTTCCCTAGGAGTCTGATGCAAGAACATCATACAAGTAAAAATCATGATTGACCTTCATAGGTCAGAATATTTATTGTGGGATGTTTCTTTCGTCAAATTTACATTTGAATTATAATATCTAGTATTTTCCATGTTGTAATATCTCTAGAAGGTATATAGATATTTAGGAGGTTCAGTGAGTGTCATTCAAATTTCTGTTTAACAACTTAGGTAAGTTAAGCGAATTTTTAGATAAAGGGCATTTTTATATATGTAATGGAGACATCAAATTTTAATAAGATTAAATAGGAGAAAGAGAGAGGGATCAACATCTATGAAGAGGTCTAAGTGAGACCAAAGATAAGGTGAAAATTCAAATTGAATTTCCCAATTGCAATCATCCATTGTTCGTTTCTAATATTGAATATAATATAATAGTTGTATAATTTTCTATTGGTCAATTAAATTGTTCCTGCTTATATTGATTTATGTTCTTATTGTATTAAGCTAGATCAAAATTTTCTTTTGTTGAGCAATTTCCTATTTGAATTTGGTTGACTAGTTATGCTTCCAAGGCCTAGTTTTCATACAGAACATATTCATTTTATATTTAGGAATGTATGAAACTCAACTTTATTTTTTAATATATACTAGCACAACCACATTAAAAATATTAATGTGGTTGATATAGTGGAAGGCTGGATTTTAATCTATCGTTGGTAAATATGTAACAATACAATAATATAAACAAAAAAACTATTGCAATAAAAATATTATATTATTGATTAATAACATTTATTTCTAATATATTAATTACTATTTAATATTAAATGTTATTTATTATTATTTAACTTTAAAATGTGTAATATAAATATAAATCTTAGGAATATGATATTAGAAACCTAGAGTTTGAAAGCGAATCTAAGGAATTATAAACCCAAAGGAATAATATTAACGTGAGGGATAATAAACCCAAGGGGTTAATACTAAAACCCCTAGGATTTATATTCATTCAGGTTTTACTATTAATCCATTTGGTGTATTATTCCCTTAGGTTTATAATATCAATCTCTTAGGTATATTGATCTAATGATTCATATTCCTAGAGGATAGTATTATTCATAGGTTTATAATATTAGCCCCTAATATTTATAATACCTTGGGGTTTTAGTATTAACCCTTGGGTTTATAATATCAATCACTTACATTAATAAGAGTTCATATTCCTAGGGTTTAATACTATAATCCCAAGGGATTGTAAACCCAAGGCAATAATATTAACCCAGGGGAATAATATTAAACCCTAGGGATTAATATTATAAAACCAAGATATATAAATCCTAAGATAAATATTATAAACCTAAAATAAACATGGTTGAGAATGGTTGATTTTTATTTTGAGGCAATACTTCTCACAATGTGACGTCGGACCATGGTTTACCATGGCCAACCATCTTTATTCTAGGGTTTGTAATATTTATCTTAGGGTTTATATACCTTGGGTTTATAATATTAATTCCTTGGGTTTAATATTATTCCTTTGGGTTTATAGTCTCTTATGTTTAATACTAAAAACCCAAGGAATTATAGACCCTAGGGAATAATATTAAACCTTAGGGATTAATATTAATTGCAAACCCTATTAATAATATTATACCGCGGGAATATGAGCCATTAGGTTAATAAAACCAAATAAGTGATATTGTAAACCCAAGAGAATAATAAACACAAAGGGTCAAAAATAAAACCACAAGGGATTATAAACTCAAGGGAATAATATGAAGCCAAGGGATTAATACTAAAAACCTTAGGGTTTATGTTCCCTAGGGTTTATATAAACCATTAAACAAATATGGCTGACCATGAATGACCATGGTTGATTTTCATAGTGAGACAATATATGTCACAATGTGATGATGGACCATGGTTGACCATTGTTGATAGTGTTTAACCATGGTTGATTCTCATATTACGAGAAACTTCGTCCTAAAGTGATCTTGGACCATAGTTGACCATGGTTGACGAAGGATGATTTTCATATTAGGACTTTCCTTGTCATAATGAAACAATAGACAATGGTTGACCATGATTGTCATAATGAAACAGTGGACCATGATTGATCATGGTTATCACAATGTGACATTGGACCATGAGACAATCCTTGTCAAAATATGACTAGGGTTATTAACCATGGTTGACCATGATTGACCATCGTTGACCATTGTTGATCTTCATATTGAGAAAATATTTTTCACAATGCAATGTAGGACCATTAGTGACTATGGTTGACCATTGTTGATAATGGGTAACCATGGTTGACCATGAAAAACCATTGTTGACCATGATTGACCATGGTTAGCCATGATTTATTTTTATATTGAGACAATCTTTGCCACAATGTGATGTTGGACGATGCGTGAGCATGGTTGAACCCTTAGATTAATAAATCCAATGCTTTGATATTATAGACCCAAGGAATAAATATCCCAAAGGATTATGAACCCAAGGGATTAATATTAAATATTAGAAACCCTAAGATAAACATAGTTAATCATGTTCAATTTTCATATTGAGACATTGGACCATGCTCGACCATGGTTGAACCCTTTGATTAATAAATCCACGTGTTTGATATTATAAACCTAAAAGAATAATAAACCCATGGGATTAACATTAAAACACCAAAGGATTATGAACCCGAGAGAATAATATCAAACCCAATGAATTAATATTATAAACCCAAGGTATATAAACCCCAAGATAAATATCATAAACCCTAAAATAAACATGGTCTACCATGATTGATATTATAAAGTCAAGTGATTAATAAATCGAATGGATTAATACTAAAACCCTTATGTATTATAAACCCAAGGAAATAATATTAAACTCAGGGTAATAATATTAATGTATGGACCCTTACATTAATAAACCCATTAACATGATATTAATACCCTTACATTAGTAAACACAATGGATTATTAACCCATTGGACTAATACTAAAACCCCAATGGATTATAAAACATAAAATAATAAATGTTGACCATAGTTACCCATGGTTGATTTTCATAGAGACAATCCTTGTCCAAATACGATGTTGGACCATAGTTGACCGCGATTGATTTTCATATACACACAATCTTTGTCACAATGTGACATTGGATCATGGTTGATCAAGGTTGATTTTCGTATTGAGACAATCTTTGTCCCAATGCGACGTTGCACCATGCTTGAGCATGATTGACACTAAAATAAATATGGTTGACTATGATTATTTTTCATATTGAGACAGTCAGTGTCATAATGCAACGTTAGACTATGTTTGGCCATGCTTGAGCATCATTGATTTTCATATCGAGACAATCTTTTTCACAATGTAACATTGGACCATGGTTGACCATTGTTGATTTTCGTATTGACGCTGATTAACCATGGTTTACCATGAATGACCATGATTTACTGTGGTTGACCATGATTGGTTTTCATATTGAGACAATCTTTATTACAATGTGACTCGGGCCATGCTCGACCATGGTTGAAGCCTTAGATTAATAAATCCATGTGTTTGACATTACAAACACAAGAGAATAATAAACCCAAGGGATTAATACTAAAACCCCAAGGTATTATGAACCGAAGGGAATAATATTAAACCCAAGTTTGACCATGTGTGAATAATATTAAACATGGTGGACCATGGTTGACCGAGGTTGATTTTCATATGGAGACAATCAATGTCACATGTGACATTGGAATTTGCTTAAGCATGATTGATTTTCATATTAAGACCATTTTTGTGACAATGTGACGTTGCACCATGCTTGAGCATGATTGACCATGGCTAACCATGATTGATTTTAGAAAGTATGGTTGACCATAGTTGACCATGACTAACAATGCTTGTCACAATGTGATGCTGGACCATGAGACAATCTTTGTCACAATGTAGCCATGGTTATTGACCATGGTTAATATCATAAATACAATGAACTAATAAACCCAATGGATTAATACTAAAAACCCAAGAGATTTTAAATGTAAGGGATTAATATTATAAAGTAGTATATTATAAACCAAGGTCAACCATGGACGTTGGACCGTGGCTGACCATGGCTGACCTTGCTTGTCACCAAGAGACAACCTTTGTCTATAATGAAGATACTTAAAAACCCAAGGGATTAATATACCCATAAGACCAAAATTATAAATTATAGAGATTAAAAACCCAAGCATTAATATGATAAACCCAA
>APFE030535274.1:0-27720 GCA_000404065.3 Pinus taeda | reverse complement strand
AAAGAATCTAAACTAATAATATCATTAATATAATATATGACTAAACCTAATACTAAAGAATTATTATAAACCTAATATTTAAACAATTTCATGCTTCAAAATCAACCCATTCAACATTTGGTATGATAATTTTCAAAATCTCTGGTTTAGCCCTACTGAATTCAGGCTAACATCCTGTGCTCCCGAGAGCAAAATATTTGTTTTGAGTACTTCGAACATATTATAGATTTATGTCTATGAATTTTTCAAGTTATTTAGTTTTTATGCAATATGATTCATTACATACATTTTCTTTAATCCTATAAAATATTTTGGTACATTGATAAAGCATTTTGGTACATTGATAAAGCATTCTTTATAAAGGTCACCTTCTTAATATTTAGAATGATAAATATTTTTTTTAGTGTTTTTTATCAAAAATTATTTAAATATTTATAATTTAAACAATATCAATTATCACTAATTAAATTTAAAAGTAGTTTATAATTTAATAATGTGTCTTGGGAAATAAAATATAAGATTATAACTTTTTCCAATTTTATCTTTAAACAATAAAATACTTATATTAAAATTAAAAAAAAAAAAAATTAATTGGTTTCACCATCTAAATTATATTTTTATTTAAAATTACTTATATTAAATTAAAAAAAATAATTTATTGGTTTCACCATCCAAATTATATTTATTTGCAAAAAATTTATCTAATTACGTTTATTTACATCTACGATGGTAAAAAGGAATATTTTCTCTCGAAAATTTGCTATAAAGCCTGGATTTACATGAATAACATCCGAGTATTAGATATATCATGACAGGAAACGATTATTATCTCCCAAAGTTTAGCTATAAACCTTTGATTCACCTGGATAACATCCTAATATTACGCGCAAATCATTCCAGTCCCCACTTATATAATTCATCTCTACACAACACACAAATCAAGATAATCCCACACAGATGTCATCCCAGCATTAAAAAGAACAGATGGGCCAAGATTTTTAACAGCGTAATAAAGTACTGAAATATGATTCTAATGATGAGATAGATATGAAGTTCTTGGTCACTGTGGTATTTGAAGACACGCATATGTGTTATGCAGTAGATGAGCCAAAAACCGCATATTATAGGGCATTAATCAGGGTATTAATTGAGCTGTAGTGGTATATGTTCATTGTTTAATTTTGTTAATGTGAAAATTGAAGGGTGGGTATATGTAACCAGGCTAAATTAATGCTTTATAATAAGTTATTTGTTTTTAACCAAAATAATCGTAAATAAAAAAAAGCCAAAATCGAACAATAAGCCTATATAGTCCCACTTATTTAATGCCCTATAAATTTTAGCCAAAAAAAAACTTAAACAAGTGGTAACTTACCAACATACACATCCATCCTCCTATCAACACTCTCACACATCCCTTCACCATGGGTGACAGCCCATAATAAGTGCCCATTGCACCAAACAATGCCAATGCATGCTACTCCCATCATAACAACTTTGATAATATAATCGGTAATAAATGTTATAGAGGGAATTTATTGAAATTATAAGAGTTTGATAGGTAATTCTGTGCAACTGAAGTGTCCTAATGGCTTCAGTCAAAAAAACTAGTTTAAGTAACACAAATCAAAATTTCACCTCAAATTTTCCTACCAGATTCCGCCACCTGAAAATCCAAAAAATAAGACAAAAATAACTCCCATAAAAAAAATATATAATTTTCAAAAAAACGGTTAATTAGAATACAAATGATGTCTGCATTCAACGTGCAATGGCAGGAAATCGGGTACTAATCACATTAAATTTGGCGAGAAGAATCATTCGTTCTCATTTATTACCATAGGAGGATGTACGAATGAGACATAGCCGGGGCAGCAATATCCAGTTTTGTCGCTCCCCACTTCACATATACGGATCTATCGTGATCAAATATCTCTCAACATCTGATAGAGTTCTGTCTAAATATGAGTTTCCAGAGGACTTGTTGGTTTATTCTACTACCAAATGCAACATCTTCATATATAAAAAAATTGAAATCGTGGAAGATGTTCATGAATCAAATTGAAACCGATCGACTTACTATACACACTTGAAACTTCCTTGGATTTTGACGTCATGTCAAACTGACATGGATCATGGACTTCATACCATTTTGCCATAGAAGTCGTTGTTTTCAGAGTTCACTAGGAATTTATTTTATTTTGTTATAATCTGATTATATGAGCGTGTTTGAATCGTTTTTTAAGATGGAAATAGATTCAATACTGTGATTTTTTTAATGATATTTAAAATCTTGAAATTTGATGACTATAATTCAAATTTCCAGAAATTTCTGCTTGATTTTTACTATAAATATACTAAAATTTTCATTATTTTCACACTATACTACTATTTCTATTACATAATGTAACAATAACTCATATTTACATTCATAAATTAAAAACTCCTTGATTACAATAATTACATTGGTTGAATATTTTTCTTTTAATAAATACAATGCAAAATTTACATTTTACTATTGCATATTACTTTATTCAAGTCTAATGCACAAGAAGTAAAGGGTAACATACTAAACCAATTATTGGATTACTTCATATTGTTTAATATTTATGGCCTTCAATAAATCCCATACTATTGAGCCATAAATGAACGGAGCATATATATGCCTATCATTCCATTTTGCTGAAACCTAAATTGGATAATGGGCATATACACCCCATTCATTTATGGCCAAATAACCTGGGAAATATGGCTCTCCCATAGTTATCTTTTCTTAATTCTCTGTCACGGTCTGTCACGGCTTTTATGCGCTGAAAAGCACTCACCTCGTCGAACATGGTACTAAATACTTTTCTATATGGACATTTAAATATGAAAAGCATCTAATAAATGTTTGTTTAGATGCAGCCTGCAGGTATATCTTATATTTATAAATAGAAAGTGTTGATATATTTTAATTGCATTTTTTCCTTTACATTAACTAACGGAATTTCAAATAGTAATTGTTTCAGAAAGTGTTGACATATTTTATTGCCTTTTCCCCTTACATTAACTAATGGAATTTCGAATAATAATTATTTCGTTTGAGAATGTATTTAATGCATTTTATAAAACATAAATATTATTTTGAATTATTTTGATTAGATTAATTTTAGAATAATAATAATAATAAATAGTTGTAATATAATTTTAATTAAGTTTAATGAAAAGGTATTTGTTAAAAAATATTTAAATATGATTTATTTATATTATTTTTTTTAATTTAAAAATTTAACTTTTTTATATTTAAACAAAATTTTCAAATTGAAATCACATAAAAAAAATAAACCGTCTCATCATCATCAAAACCTTCTTATTTAAATTAATCATCCAAACTTGATCAAAGCTTTCTTATTTATGATAATAGTGAATGTAAATTATTACTTATAAACATAACTTTATTGCAGAGTGTTTCCAAAAGTTTTCTGCAACATTATTATTTTTTAATTTTCAATTTAGATATATTCGATATGGTAGGGTTTTTAATGCATCCATACTGACTTGGAAATACTATGATAAGCATGTTTACGTCCCAAAGGACGTAGATGGAATATGAATACAAGTGCAAATATTAATGAATTTACAGAGTGTTGATTGGTAGACAGAGCGTAGACAGAATGGCTACAATTTATTGTGAGAAAGTTGTAAGTAGCAGGAGCAAGACTGTTGACACATAATCTTTCGCGTAGATGGATTACGAATATTAAGGTGCAAATATCGATGAATTTACAGTCTTGATTGGTAGACAGAATGTAGACCGAAAGGTTACAATTTATCGTGGGAGAGAAGGGTTACAATTGATGAGCAAGAATATTGACACATAATCCTTGGAGTTCAAAAGTTGGACAAAGTTGGGAGGAAAAATATTTTAGATGTTAAGTTAAAGGTTGATAAAATAAAATTATATATTTTATTTTCTTGGAACCCATTTGGATATGCAACCTGCGTGAACCAGAAACGGACGTGGAATGGACAATGCTGCTGCGCATCAAGGAAAATGTATGTGGCCTAGCGAATTAAAGTAATAAATCCTCAACAGGCAAACAAAGATCTCCTCCCTTGTATGGAATTTACTTCCTGGACCAGAGCTTTTTTCGACGGGGCAGAACAAAAAGGAATCTGTGGTTGCGGATTTGTTTTAATGACTTGCCCTGAATGTGCCTTCCATGGCCATTGGAATGGCGGCGGTGGAACCAACATGATGGCCGAGGCAATGTCCCTCGGTGGCCTCTTGAGTATGTATCTTTTTCTAGATCTTCACGATGTCGAGATATATGGTGATTCCAAAGGGTAGATTTTGTGTCTCGAAAAAATAACATCACTCAGGTTCACCTGGCTGGCTGGAAAGGATACGGTTTTTATGGAATGCATTGAAAGGAACAACAATTAACCATATCTACAGGGAATTCAACCAGAGAGCGGACCACCTCTCCAAGAATGGGTTCAACTAGAAACCGGTTTTATGGCACCTACAGATTCAATCTGATGGCATATCAACAAACATTCAGGACTTTCCTCCTACTCTTCTTCTCTTTTTGTCATAATTTTCTGCTCCTTTTTATAACATAATGTTGGATATCATCTCTGTTTTTGTTCTTAACATCACCAACGCTGGATATGTTTTTCATTGGTAATTTTGACAAGGTCATTCCGATAGCATCTCCAGTGAGTAGACAGACAAGTCTACTTCACTCATTCTCCCCATCTTATTCACTTTCTTTCTGACATTTTCCAAGGGTATCACTTCAAGGCCACGTTTATACTCCTGTATCTGCTCACGGTCACTTACCGGCAATCAGCGTTATGCTATTATGTAGTTTTTTATATACCTCTTATCTAATACATCAAGCTTTTTCTGCTCTGGAAAAAAAAATCCTATGAAATTGCAGCATTTGGGCTGAGCGTTATGCTATTATGTAGTTTTTTATATACCTCTTATCTAATACATCAAGCTTTTTCTGCTCTGGAAAAAAAAATCCTATGAAATTGCAGCATTTGGGCTGGGGAAAGTTGAATAGGGGGTTTTGAAAGCAGTTTTGATATATAGATATTTCAATCAATTTCTGTGCAGAATTTCTTAGCCATAAAGAAATTCGGGCTTAAACAAGTAAATTTACAAATATTTCCATTCACATGTCTTATTTTTTAATAGTTCTGCTTGCTCCTGTGTTCGCTTTAAACAATTTACTAGGGTTATTTTCATTTATCTCTGTTGGTCTGTGAAATTATGGCGACCATTTCCAGTTTTTCACTGGCCATATAGAATGCTACAGATTCATAAATTTTATCAGAGTTTTAACAAATTTCCCTTAGGAATGGGGCTTTACGAAGGCTTGCTCATGCCATACAGTAATCCCAATTTTCCTCCGTGGACAGTGGTTTTATGAAAGCCAATTCTTTTATCCAGCGTCCGAATGTTAGCTTGCAATTTTCCCTTTATGTTCTCGTGTCCCTCTATTACTCAGCTTGTTCCCTCAGGGCCACTCAGTCGAACCTTGGAGCGATGGTGGCTTGTTCGGAGTAACCTTTTCTCTCTATCTCGACCCTATAAGAGTATAGCCATTAGAATAGGATTCTGCTGGTGGTTTTGCCAGGGCTGTTCTTGTATTTGCTGTTGTGAGGGACTTGAGTCTTAAACCGTATCACAGTGGTTTTGGGATCGACTGGTTTTTTTGTGAAGGAATCCTACCGGATTCCGCTTAATCAATTTTCCAGGGGTAACCTCTTCCTATAAGCTGAGTCGGGCAAGTGGTGACGGGTGTACACAATCAATATCCTAGTACGCTTCGACTGATGCCTGTCCCTGATCCATATATGTGTAACTTTACTGTTCTAGGACAATGTAGCTACCGATGAAATTACCAAAGTAGGTGGCTAATTTGGCGACATTGACGTTCTGTTCGAAGGAAAAGATCAGGTATCTTTAGGTGTGGGAACTGACGAGCCTGCTTGAGGTTAGCAGGTACTTATTCCCTGTGGTGTCATTTCATGCAGTTGGCACGGGAATTATTCTCATGGGAATGTACCTGGCCGAACTTGTACATATCTGGGTGTCGTAGACATCCTCGACGGTGGTGATTCGGAGGACGGTTGGGACTTGTGATCTGTGTAGTGATTGCAACCGGATTCATAGATAGGCGGAAAGTTCTTATCCTAGTAAGAACACCATAGATTTAACAAGTAGACTGATGGACCCCTTTGAGTCTGACACGTCATTTCATGAAGCTTTTATCCAAGCCAAAGTGGCCGTTAAGTCACAACACCACTTAAACAAAAAGGTGATGAGGGAGGTGGCACACTCTCTTCGGCTGACAACCCTGGGGACACACATCACTTGTGGTTGGAAGCTGGTTTTATCCCTCAAAATAATCTCAAGAGGAAAAAATGTGGCGAAAGGAAAGGTGGGAGAAAACGATGTCCCATAAAAATTACTGCTCTTGCGCCTATTCTCTCATTTGGTCACGACGTGCTCCTCGATCGAATAGTCTTCAGAAGAGAGCTTTAGTAAGAAGGTGGTCCTTTTCTGAAATTGAGGAAGCCTAAATGAGAGAGTGATTGGCAAAGAAGTGAAAAATCCAATTGGGATATGTTCCTTCAGTGGTGAAACACATGAGAGGATAGTATAGTTTTCATTTTCTAAGTGAAGAAGATCTCAGGAAAATTGCAGAAATGCCATGGGTCAAGGACCAATGCTTTTTGGCAATGTACACATGGTATGTGGGCTTCAATCCTTTGAAGCAAATGCCAAAGAATAAACTCATATGGGTAAAATTTCTTGGTGTACCACTAGAATTTTGGACGAAGGATGTTTTTACTCATATTGGTAACACCATCGGAAAATTCATATACATAGATCCTTGATGTCTGGGAGCTAGGCATAAGAGGATTTATTGGGTCCTTCTAGAAAAAGACTTTGGTGAGGCTTTTTCGGGCCACATTGAACTAAAGTGGGAAAACATCAATCTCTGTCAGTGTTCGGATTTATGGGGAATTCCATTCTGATGCCTTAAATGTCACCAGACTTATCATCTAATTGATAATTGCACCAAAGAAAGAGGAGGATGGTGGTCGTTGAGGGAGCGTAAAGGGCCTCACCAAAGGATGCAGAAGGAAATCAAATCAAACTGCTTTTCTCCTCGTCATGGTTATGTCAACAAACGTACCGGTAATACTTCGGGCTCAGGTAATTCTAGTCACTCAAACAAGATATTTTCTGAACCTTCTCCCAGTTTTATAAAAAAGGCATCTTCTTCTATTCTTATTCAAATCCAATCATCATCCCCCTCATCTGAGCAGCCACGTTCCCATATAGCTGTTGATTTATCATTTCGAGAACATCCCCAAATGTTTCCATCGCTATTATTTCCACAGATGTCATTAAAGTCACACCATACTATGATAAATATCCCATCCACCTCATATGCTACCTACACACAAGCCCGTAGATTTCATTCTCGAGCTACTCAACCAAATTCACCTAAGGATAAGGACAATGCACCTATCCAAATTTCTATGGTTTCGTCGCCAATTAATTCTGTAGACAACAACCTTGATTTCCTTGTACAAAGGAAAAATCTTAACCTCAAGTCTCTTACTATCCAAAAGATGAAGGGATCTGAGTCTCCGAAAGTCAGCCCAACATCTGCAGGAAATATTACTGTGAGGTGGAAAAACAAGAGAGGCAACAAACACTTTAGAGGCCGTCCTCGTCAAACACATACTCCCTTGACAAATTCATCAGCTCTCATTTACATAACTATTTAATCTCCCATATTTCCCAGGGAACTTAGAGCATGCATGCCCTCTAATAGGCTCAAATGAATTCAATTCTATCATTGAATATAAGGGGTTTGGGGACCCATCCAAAATTCCTCGCTCTAAGAGGTCTTTTCATTTCATCTAAATCGGTGTAATTTTCATCCAAGAATCAGTGCACTCTGTAGCCCAAATAGTTGACTACTTTAGGAGGATGCTTCCATCATGGTATATTGTGGCGACTGATGCCACTGGTAGATCTAGAGGTCTTGTTTTCTTTTGGAACCCAAGATGGGCAAAATTGAAGGCATTTTCTTGTTCGGTGGGTATATTTCTGATTTGTTATATTAGAGGTATCCTCGGAAGATCACATATTCTCAATGTATATGCCCCTTACGAAGAGAGGGAAGGCTTTTGTGATACAATGGAGGTAACAGGGATTCTTAATGCACCCTCTCTGATTTTGGCAGGGGATCTTAATTGTAACCTACGCATAGAAGTACTGTTGGTACAATCTAGGGTGGTAGATATAATGGCACAAAAGCTAAGAGAAAATATTCTATATCACAACTTAATAGATGTTTGTGCACCCAAAAATGCTCCCACTTGGGATAATGGAAGAAATGGTAATAAATATATAGCTTAGAGACTTGATAGGTTTCTTGTCCAAGAAAACATGATAGAGAAGATTGGGGATGTTAAATCTTTTATTGTTAAAAATTATGTATCCGACCATTGCCCAATCACTCTTCTGTGGCATAGTACTAACACAAGGTTTGGTTTGCCTTTCAAATTCAATAGAATCTGGCTAGAAGATTCAAATTTTGATTCCCTTATCCGATCACTCTGGAAGGAAAGAAGAAATAGAGAGGAGGGCATTTCCTGTTATGAAAGCTTTATAAATAGGCTATGTTTCCATTAAGCCTAGGTTAAAAATGGGAAAGGAATAAGAATGAGGAACTGAGAAGGGAGTTGGCTACTATCGAGGAGGAAATAAAGACTCTACATAACCAAATGACTACCCATTCTCTTCCTCCCATAGTAAGGGAGAAAAGTCATGCTCTAGAACTAGGGAAAAAGAAAATCCTTCAAATTAGAGAAATGACCCGGAGATTGAAAAGCAAAGCATTATGGATCAAGGAAGGAGATAAAGATACCAAGTTCTTTCACTGCTTTGCTAATCACAGAAGAAAACAAAATACAATTTTCCAAATAATGGATGGGGAAGGAAACAGTTATAACAAGCAGTCAGATATTTCATCTCTAGCGGTTTCATATTTTAGAAATGCTTATAGTAGAGTGCAAGAGGAGGATATTGATGCTCGTGGGAAATTGAAGAATATCCTAAAATTCTTAATGATGAGGATAATGCGGATCTGTCTAAGAAGGTTAAGGAGGAAGAACTGGAACAAGCTATTAAATCAATGGAAGGAGATAAAATCCGAGGCCCAGATGGATGGACAATTGAATTTTTAGCTCATTCCATAGATATATTTTACGAGGATCTGCTACAAATGGTTGAGGAATCTACGATGAAATGATTCATACATCCTCCGCTAAACTCCACATATATCTCCCTTATCCCAAAGAAGTCACATGTGGAATCTTTTGTTGATTATCACCCAATATCACCGTGCAATCTAACATATAAGATTATCTCTAAGATAATAGCCAACATATTGAAAGCTTCTTTATCAAAATTCATCTCACCTGAACAATATGGTTTTTTTAAATAATAAAATAATTCATGATGCAGTGGCTAAGGCACAGGAATGTATGCACAGTATTAAGTCAAAAAAGATGAATGTAGCAGTGATGAAGGTAGATTTAAAAAAAGCTTATGATTGCTTAGATTGGGGATACTTAAGAATGGTGTTGTTTCAAATTGGAATAAACCCAAATATGGCTGAATGGATCATGGATTGTGTGTCAACAGTTCGCTATGCATTAATATTCAATGGTTTCCCATCTAAATTCTTTGTTACTGGTAGAGGAATTAAACAAGGATATGCATTTCTCCCTCCCCTTTTTATCCTCGTGATGGATGGATTAAGTCTAAAAATTAAAAAATCTATGTCCATTGGATAATTTGAATCATTGAAAATCAACAGTCGTGTCATAGTTTCACACAACTTTTTTGTTGTCGATATTCTATTGATGGGTATGATAAATAAGATCAAATGGTTTTCACTTTCCTTATTCATAAAAAAGTTTGGGATAGCCACTGGAGTTGTTCAAAATGAACAGAAGTCTATTATTCTCTATGGCTCATGTAATCAGGATGATATCACATATATCCAAAACTATTTTGGAGTAAATGTAGAAAATAGAGACAAGGGTTTAAAATATTTCGAGTATTGTCTAAAACCAGGAAGCTAAAAAAATGCATATTGGATGTCTCTTGTTAGGTTCCTATACCAATAGGTTTCATCTTTCATGATTGACAGTGGAAGGGATAAATATGTTCAGCATTGCAGACTGCAAAGGTTCCATATTTTGTGTACATGATATGAAAATTAAAAAATGAAAAGAGGGTATACCTTAAAAGAATAATCAAAAGGCAAGAAAATCAAATGGTCAAGAGAAAAGTGAAAATGAACCCCAAACTAAAGACCAGGAAAGCGGCCAGTCAAAATGCCACTACTATCTTTTGGGCAGTATCATACTCTACAAATACTACTGCTAATCATACTTGATCGATGGCCCAATAGTCTAAACTGGGCCATGCCATGTTTAAATTGCTTGTTGCAGAATAGAGAATGTCTCCTGACCAAATAGCTCAAGCTTGGCAGATGACTAGCTAGGTAGAGAAATGAAGGTGCCCAACTGCTTAATCTGGGTCCTTGGAAGAAATAAGGGTACATTTTAGATAGGAGGGCAGTTAAAAGAAAAAGAGGACAATCAGGGTCTACTAATTCAAGTGCACCCACTTCAAATGAAGAAATTTTTTTAGGATTACTAGGATGGGTAAGTAGTGCAAGGTTGCAGAAATGGAGGGCCATCACCAATTGGCTTATTAAGTGCAAAGACTCATGCCACTCAGGGTATTGGCATCAAAAGCAGATGGTGGAGGACAAAAACATTGAAAGCATGTCTAATTTCCCCTATTTTCCCCAAACATCATTGACTAACACCCCCAAGGACCTTGAGATCTGCTCAGGTGTCCAGTTCCACTGTATTTCATGACAAACTACTGGATCAAACCATGAAGTTTAATCAAGAAAAGAAGCCACATTTTTTGTGTAAAAAATCTTTCTTATCATTTCATTTATCTTCAATTCCTAAGTTTTACTTCTTAGAACTTAGCTTTACCCCTTCACTCACCTCACAAAATTATATTGACCACTAATGTATTATTTAACTACCTAACTACCCCCCTTCCCTAATCCTATTAGGATCTATGAAAAATTTCCCAAAAAATATGTATAAATATGTATAATAACCCTCCTTTGGGAAATATTAACCTATCAGGGGTTAGTATTAGCCCCCCTTTCACCCTAAAACTATGGTTTTGGTCAAAAACTATGGTCAAGGGTCAAAAAATCTGAAACCACGCCCTCATTAACCCATTTACCCCTTGTTTATGCCCTAAATTCATTGATTATAATGTTTTTTTAATTAAAAACATTTAAAAAATGGGCGCGCATTAACCCATAAACCCAAATCCTAATGTTTTTACCCACCCCCGCGCCCAATTTATTTAGAAATATTAAAATAATGGGCGGGGCCCCCTCCGTTAATATGTCATCGCATCAAGTTCACCGCCCACCGCCCAAATCAACGACCCCGCCCATCCAACGGTGTGCGGTCATTTTTTATATCAAAGGTGCCCAACATTTTGCGTCCGAGGGATTGGCAGTATTTCCGTCATACCCGCCGCACCGTCAGCCCCCGCGGTGTTCTGAGCCCCCCCCCCCCCTTGAAACCACTTACAACCCTTAGGCCCTCCGGGGAAACCACTTACCGCCCCGTCCCTCGTCAACGTGACGTCACCCCACCCATTCCGCCACCGTGCCTCCACATCACCTCCACGTTGCCTGTCCGCCTGTCCACCCTGCCACCATGTCATTGCCACTTGGGCACCCACGTCAGCTGCCACGTCACCCTGTCGTACCCGGGCCCATGATGACGTCAGCATGATGTCATCACCAAAAAGGCGCCAAAGGGAAAAAAATGCAGAAAAAGACGCGAATTAGCCATTATTCTTCATTCTTATTGGTTGTTTCCGGAGCTCCTCTGCATGCAAAAACGACGTTCAACGGTCGAAATCCAAATTTCACCCGCCAAAGCTACTGCCGCCCTCATCGTCGACCCAAGTACCTTCAATTAGTCCATGTTCGACGCCTCCTACACCATAAAAACTAGGTATTTACCGCAGGCGACCCTCTTTACCCCCATTTCTCCTTTGTTCTCCTAATTTCCTGCAAAGGAACTCTGCTAAAAGTTCCCCACTGATAAATTATCCACTGAAATTACTTAAGAACCTGGTTAAACCCCTGCACGATAAAACTCTTGAAGAAACACGTGCCCCTCTGCAAATTCACCATAAAAACAATTGGAGAAGCCGAGCTACCGGTTAAAAACGAATACAGCAGTTCCCTCACTCCTTTTATAACAAATTCCCTTGAAAAAACCAGCTAATTAGCTCAAACACACTCTGGTTATTCAAAAAAGAGTGCCCCTCAGTTCATCAAAACCTGTAAAACTTACCTTATACTTGCAAGCTGCTCACTGCCAAACAGAATTTAGCAGGCATTCCTCAGCCTTTAAGTCAAGTAAAACATCCAAGTTGAAACCAGACATGGCCACTCCATATGCACTGGATGTAGCTCCTGTGAATCCACCAAATAAAGAATTGGAAGCTATGCCACTTGGAGACAGTGATTTCCTCATCACAGACTTTGTGGCAGAGAGGAATCACTTACAGACCTTCTGCCAGCTAAGGAACAGTCACTTGGACAACAGTGACATGTATGGCATCTGGGAATCCAATTTGCCCACCTACTTCCTACCTTTTGTGAATGTTTTCCCTGAAGTCATTCGCCTTTGTGCAGAAAACTATGACCAGAAGCTCAGAGCTGTGAAGTCTCCCTCTAGGAGAATCCTCTTCTACATAACACCAGATTACAAGCAGACCCAGCTGCTATACCCATTCTCCATTAAGTACTTGCTAGATGAGGGCTCCAAGCTCTCTAGCACAGACATTGTTGTAGTAGCCAAGAAATTCATGAAGGAAGACTGCCAACCTTCTGGGCCACCTCCTTTTTCATATGCAAATTTCAATGAGGTAGGCAAGCTGCTGGTGGATATGTTAACCTCTGTGTTGGGGTTCACCACAAATGAGCATGTTGATGAAACTGTGCTGATCATGCTATCTGCATATAGCCTTGAGAAGCCCCCTGCTATGAAGTACAATTATGCCAAGTATATTGCCAACAAGATACATGACGAATTGTCAAGGTTGAATAGGGAGGCAATATTTAAGTATTCACCATACATTTATCACCTGTTCATGTATTATCAAACAGATTGCTTCCACTGCCCAATCAAGAATCTAGACTCACAGGGTGAGAGGAGGTTCGTTATCTTCTGGTCTTCAGTCTTCCACCAAGTCCAGAATTCCCCCTATTCATACTGTGAATTTATTGACCAGTTTGTATATCCAGTCACATGCCTCTTAAAGAGGACTCCTCCTGCCAGATTGTCCAAGGATATGCAGAAAATCTTGCAACTGTCCAGGAGTTACAAAATAGGTGATTGGTACTTGTACCAAAATCACACAGTGATCAGAATCTATGGTTGTGAGCTCTGTCCCTACAGGCTCCCAAAATATGTTCCTATGAGGTTGTTTGCCCTGGAATACTATAGACAACTCATAAACTCTGATCTTACACACTTCAACAGTGCCAAGAAGAAAGCCAACCTAAAGTTCAGAGACCACCTAGGCCCAACTGTCATGAATAAGAAAGATGGTTGGCAAGAAACCGATCAAATACTAGGGAAACAGCTCAAACTCAAAAGAAGCTTTTGGTGGGTCCCTTATGACCCTGAAGGTTTCATTAGTGCTAGGAGGGTCAAGTATAGGCTGCTAGCATATAAGCATTGCCCATACCCACAAATACAACACTTTTCCAACCAAGATGAATGGGTGCCTGAATCAATAGTAGAAGAATCGACTCAAGAAGAAAAAATGGAGCAGACTGTGAAATATTTGGAAAAAACTCTTGACTTGGATTCTTGTCAACAAGTCTTGTTCAAACAACCAGTCCAAGTAGGAGAAGGCACTTCTACTGCCCTAGTTGCACAGAACACCCAGCAAGCTCCTGCAACCACCACTACAGCAAAGGGGAAAGAAATAATGGATGAACAACAACAGACAGAGACAGGGCAGCCCAGCACCTCAAAGGATCAGACTCAAGGGCAAGCCCCTTCACAGCAAACTGGACCACCCCAAATCCCAGTTCTGCAAACTCCTCTCAATGAAGAGAGAGGAAAAAAGAGAGATAGAGAGGAGTTCACACCTCCAACAGGGTCAAGACAGCAACCAGAAGCCAAGAGGCCAAGGTTTGACCCTGAAATAGAGGATGGAGATATCAATGAGGAAAGGGTAGAAAGCCACAACAAAGAAAGGAAATCAAGCCAGCAGACTACCACTAGCTCATTTCAGCTAGAACATGCCATACAACACACCAAAGAGGTATCCTCCTCAAGACAACAGGGCAAGAAACCAGCTGCAATCAAAGAAGGCTTCATAGAGATCAAGGCACAGAATGAATTGTTGAGAATGCAGCTCTATGATCAATTCTTGAAGACAACTCCAGCCAAAAAACAAAGGTTGATGGTTGCCTATGATCTTAAAGAGGAAAAAATGATTTTTACTCATTTAAAGTCTAAAGTCCCTCATCCCAAAACCTCTGCAGATTACTATAGAACAAACTTGGAGGTCTTTTCTAAAGACATACACCCCATGGATCAGATTGAGTTGCACAAACAGACTGGGGAAATGGTGTATGCAACACTTGCAGACAGGGCCATGCTGGCCCATCAGCTAAAAGAAGCCCTGAAGAACACAAACACACAACTTGATTTGGAAAGGCTATCTTCCTCTGCAAAGGACAACAGAATAAAGACTTTGGAAGACATAATAATTGATTTGGGACATGACCCAAAGGATCCAAAGGGTGTTAGGGCCCTCATGAAGAAAAAAGAGGATGACATTGCTGCACTAAGAAAGAAGGTAAAATTGCCTCCTCCCATTCACCCTCAAACAACAGAACTTGCATAAGAAAAGCAAGTAGATGATGCCATGGAGCTTCTTCTAGTGATGAATCAAAGAATATTGCAAATGGAAGCAGAATTAGAGAAGCCATTGCAAGAAAAGCAAGGGGAGACATCATCCCAGCCCCCTTAAACATCAACAACTCTTGGACCTGTCCCTCTTACACAAGCAACAGCAACCCCTCCTACTATTCCAGCACCTATCACAGCTACATCAGCAACAGGAACAACAGCAGAAGCAACAACAGCAGCAAAATCCAGCATGAGCATGGAGGACTTTATGAAAGCTGTCAAAGAGCTTGAGACTCAAGTAACTGAAATAAATGAAGCCAAGGATAGGTTGGCCAAGCTGGAGACTAGCTATGATAAATCCAAGATGACAGTAGCAAAGAAATAAAGAGAAATAAAGGCCTTAGAAGCCAAAGTAAAAACTCTGGAAAATGAATTGCTCCTAGGTAAAACCCTAGCAGAAATAAAGAAGATAATTTGGGCCAAAATTGGCCAATCAATACAGGGACCAATGGAGGTCAATCCAGGCAATCTATGAGCAGGTTGAGCTAATAGGCATGGCTCATGTGGAGATACAAAGAGCCAGAACAGCACTGGGAATCATGCTTGAGCAGGCCAATAAAATGATACACTTCCTCAATAACCGCACTAGGGAGGAGTTGGCAGCTCTAGAAATAAACAGCAGAACAGATACAATCCTGACAGCTAAGAAGGTGCTGACCTTAAGAAACTTCACTCAAACTCTGGAGAGAAAATGTCAGGAAATAAAAGTAGAGATTGATGATTTCAGGGCAAAAATGACAATATTACAGGACAAAGGAATGCCAAGCCTAGTGACTGGCACAGGACAGCTATTGTCATATAATCAGTATATGACAAGGATCAACAATTATGTTGAAAATCAAATAACAGCCTCCAGCATCTCCACAGAAGAAGCAGGGCCTCCCTCTGGACAGTCTCTGTATGACAAGTTAGAAAATCTGTTTTTTATTGAACATGAGATAAATCATCTGTTTGAGGTGCCTCCAAACTTCCACAGATATACAGAGGCAGATGAAACACTGGTGAAAATAAGGAGGCATCAGCTACCTCCAGCTGATTGGTGGCAGGCAATGCTGGAAATTTTGCCCAGATAATGCCACTATGTTATTCCTTTTTGAAAAAATTAGGTCTCGGTCACGGTACAGGTCAGCAGACACATCAGCACACAGGTATCATAGGGAGCATCCATACAAATGACTCACCAACGCACCTAGACAGCAGGCTCAATTAACGCAGAGTTAAAGGCACAACTACACCCCACTTTTCTCAGCCATAAATTCAAAAGTTGTCTAACAGAAAGATAGCTGCCATCTCAGCATTAAATGTTGTAGTTATGTTTTTAATTTACTTTTTGTAAGAGAGTTGGTGGTGCAATTTATTGCACCATAACTCACCATTGAGATATTTTGTATCCTATTTTGTATATATATCCCCTCAAATAACGTACTGAGGGTCGGTTGTAGTGAAACTCTTTCTGAAGAGCTCTATTGTATATTTGAGACATTTTGATAATACAAATAGCTGGTGGAGATTTCTGGTTCCTATGATGTCTGAAGATGGAAATGAATAGCTCTGTTATGTTGCAGAATTCCTGTGTCATCTGCTGGAGCAATAAGTTTTTCTGAACTGTGTATGCATTTTTTGTGTATTCCATAATTCTTATGTTTTCATGATCATAGTAAATAGAGAAAAAGAATAGCCTAGGATTTGTGTTGAACACCCTATGCTCGATCTCTATTTCTAAATATGTTTCCTTCTGGATTAGCCATGGATATGAATTCTTGATTGCTCATGTCTAAACTAATTCTATCATGGTGAATATTGTTTAAGAATTCTTAACTGCTCTTAAGCAATACTTTCATTTTTCCTTTGTTAGCATAGTGAAAGATTCTTAGTTGCCTTTCACTCACTAATTCCATAAACTTCATCGAAAAATATGATAAAATTACTTCACATATGCCTATCTGGCTCTGTAGCAACACTTTGCCTTCATAAACATACTTCAGCAGCACAACACCTCAACTCCATTGCCCAATGGACCAAACTGTTCCATGATCTATATTTCAGCTCTGTCTGGATTCACCAACCCACCAAACTCAAACAAAACAGCACACCATAACTAGCCTAAAAACATTCATCAACAAAGCCAAATTATAAAGAGAGAGCCCTCTCTGGTTGCAGGTAGGCTAGGACTTGTAGCTAAAATATTGGTCACTGGTTACCTCGGCCGTATTCCCTTTAGCAAGCAGGGAAAACCTGAGAGTTAACATTAATGGCGACTCCACTGGGGAACTTATGTCAGAATTACCAAGGGAAAGGAAATAAGCTTCCTGTTTAAACCCTATCATAAAGATACCAAGGAAAGAGAACTCAGAAGTTGGCTCCAAAGAAGAAATCTCGTTACACTAGGTCCAATCCTGACCCTAATCCCCCAGCTATCTTTGAAAACCCCAATTTAATTCCCATAATATTAAAGAAGCAAGAGCAGCTAGGGGAGATCTCAGATTCAAATACAGAACCAAATCAGCAGAGCTATATTCCTACTCCTGTCAAAACATCAATTCACCCTCACACAGTCCGTACTTATCCTAGTTCCTCATCCACTTCCCAAGGTAGTTTCCCCACTCCTCCATCCCCAACACACCTTACTCATGTTACCCTATTGTTCCAGTTGTTCCACTCCTTCTTGCTGTCCCTTTTATCCCTGCAAATATGGCTAGATATGCTCCCTTACACCTGCCTGCAAATCCAGGGGCAATGCCCCAAGACTATCAAGGCAAAATCACTTACTTTGATAGTACTGGCACTTATACAGCCGAGCAACACACCAAGAGGATGTAGGACTATTTTAAGAACTATGAGATAGATGATGAAGATGTAAGAATGAAAATTTTTGTGCAAAGTTTGACAGGGGATGTACGGAATTGGTTTAGGTCTCTAGCTGCAAACTCTATAGTCAATACTGATGCCTTATACCTAAGTTTTTTAAACAAATGGGAAAAGAAGAAAGACCCTCTGCACATACTAACAGAGTATGATAACTTGAAAAGGGGTCCACAAGAAACAGTTCAAGATTACTGTGCTAGGTTCAATAATGTATATAACGCCATCCCTCAGAACTTGAGACCTCCACCTGATCTGGCCTTGATCAAATTCCCTGATGGATTTGACCCAGACATGGCATATCAATTAAGAGAAAGAGCACCTCCAAGTCTTGCAAATATGCAAAATATAGCTGTAAGTGTGGAGGCAAACCTAATTTCCAAGAGAACCAGAGCAAAAAATGAGAGAAGAATAACATTCAAAGAGGAACCCTCAAACTTTGACCAAAAACTAGATGCAATCATGAAGGGTATGGAGAGGTTGGGAGATAGAGTTGAGACCATGGAGAAAAAGTCCTCTTAGGAAGGACAAACAAGCAACACCACTAGGAATCCCAATTTTAGAAAAAGCCAAAACCCAAATGTTGGGAGAACTAGTCCTGATCAGAACATCAGACCTCCATTTCAAGAAAATTATGCAGAGGCCTCAACCACTAGTGAACAAATAGAAGATCCCCACATCAATTAATGGGTTTGGACAGTGAAGAACAAGTATTCTTAACACAAGATGATCAACAAGCCCAAGACTACAAACAATTCCAAGCAAAATCTGGTGAGTCATTTGATTTCAGAGAAGGGTATGACACAGCAGTCTATGAAGTACACAATCAATACAAGTTAAGAAGTAGAACCATAGATGTACTTGAGAATACCAAACAAACAAACACCAAATTGCCCAAGAAATCTAATGATAAAGCTGTCTTAACAGAGTCCTCAGATAAAAAGCTCCAAAGAGAGGTCACAGTGGAAGATGTATCTGATGTACAGCCTCCAGTAAAAACTACACCCACACCTCTTCTCCCAACAGAAATCTTGGGCAGACCTCTAGAAAACTGAGCCAACCCAAGCATACCCCAAAACAGTATACTTGATCAGGACATGGTCACCCAAAATTCAACAGAAAAAGATAAATTTGCTGCTCACAATATAAAAACTCAGATGGAAAAACCCTTCAATCTTGAAACAGAAATTGGCAAACTGAAAATTGCAATTCCTCTTTCTGAACTCGCCAAACATGAGGTCTTCAGACAACAAATTAATAGATCATTGCAAGTACCAGAAAATAGGGATGCAGTTAACATTCTGGATGACCAACCAGAGCTAATTTTTGGCTCAGAAGTCAATGGAAAATCAGGGGATGGAGGGACTCCTCCATTCTATGTAAACCTAAACATTCATGACAAAGTATTACACAATGCCATGTTTGACTCAGGGGCTTCTCATAACCTAATGCCCAAATCAGTAATGGAAAAACTTGGATTAGATATCACCAGACCCTATAAAGATTTATTTTCATTTGATTCTAGCCAGGTAGGATGTTTAGGCCTGATCAAAGACCTCTGTGTATCCCTAATCCAATATCCAGCAAAAACAATTCTAATGGATGTAGTAGTGGTTGACATTCCACCTAAATATGGTATGCTCCTATCAAGATCATGGGGTGCCAAACTCCAAGGATCTCTGCAACTAGACATGTCATATGCCACAATTTCAGTCTTTGGCCAGCCAAAGAGACTGTACCAAGAAACACTCATGAAATATGTGGTCAACAGTCAGGACAAGCCCCAAAACTTCCCAATCTACTCCATCCATTCAGACATGGACTCCTTCATACTATACAATGCTGATATATTCCCAAAACTGAGCTCAAGCTCCTAGAAACAAAGGGAACCAGGCATATGAATGAACAATCCACGGTTTCAGATCAAAGATCACTGATGTAATCAAAACAACGGAGTTTGCTGATAGGTCACAAGAATCACCAAAACTAGACTTGTCCACTGAACAAATCTGTAAATCCATTAAAACAAACATTGACCAAGAAACCTTGTGGTATTTAGAATTTGATGGGTCAGTAAATAAGCTAGGAGCAGGAGCAGGGGTATGGATACATAATACTCAAAATGACCATGCTCTAGGTCATGCATATAGGCTTAATTTCAGATGCACAAATAACATGGCAGAATATGAAGCCCTCCTACTAGGTCTCAAACTGATTAAGAGTCTAGGAGTGACCAAAGCCTCCATATTGGGGGATTTAGACCTAATTATCCAACAGATAAAGGGAACTTTTGTCACAAATGATCCCGGGTTGAGGTCTTATAGGTTAGCAGTGACAGACTTGTTCAACAACTTCCTAGAATATCAGCTCAACAAAATACCTAGGAACCACAACTTGCATGCTCACAGTTTGGCAACCTTTGCAAGCACCTGTAAACTTCCTTTTGGGCCTAACCACCAGTTCACTGCTGAGATTAAACACAGGCCTTCTGTTCCAGACAATGTAAATAATTGGAAAGTATTTGAGAATGATACTCAGATAAACCATTTTTTGACCATGAAGGAGGAATTCTCAAACTTAAACATTGACACAAGCATTAGGGATGATCAAAACCAAAAAGATGAACTAAACACAAGTATATCAGCTGAAACAGCAGATCTGATACTACATCTTACAACCTTTGACTCTACCAATTTACAGAAGCTCTTGATGAAATTAATGAAGAAGAAACTGAAGTAATTCAACTAAAAGATAATTTCTTGCCCACAGGTCTTGCTCCTTTGGAAGACATTTTTGATTCAAATGATCTCTCTAAGAAACCAAAGATGCAACCCATCAATTCAAAAATAGATGAGTGTAATATTGGGACCATTGAAAATCCCAAAATGGTCAAGCTTTCTAGAACCTTACCTCCTGATAAGAAATCAGAATATATCAAATTGTTCAAAGAGTTTCAGGATTTGTTTGCTTGGAGTTATGAGGACCTTAAATCCTATGATACTACAGTTATCCAGCACACAATACCCCTGAAAGAAAACCAAAAACCCTTTAAACAAAAACTGAGAAGAGTGAATCCAGTGCTTCTTCCCCTAATAGAAAAGGAAGTAAAACAAATGTATGAAGTTGGGATTATTGCACCTATAAGATTTTCTGAATGGATTTCTAACCTTGTACCTACAAGAAAGAAAACTGGGGAGATAAGACTTTGTGTGGATCTGAGGAATTTAAAAAAAGTCTCTCTCAAAGACCACTATCCCTTGCCAAAAATGGATCACATCTTACAAAGGGTAGTGGGAGATTCAAGGATCTCATTACTGAATGGCTTCTCAGGATTCAATCAAATCTTAGTTCACCCAGATGATCAAGATAAAACAACTTTCACCACACCTTGGGGAACTTTCAAATATGTCAAAATGCCTTTTGGACTCAAGAATGCTGGAGCTGCATTTCAAAGGGCAATGGATATAGCCTTTGCCAAAGAAATCCATGATTTCTTAGTCATATACCTTGATGATCTAACAACCTTCTCAAAATCAGACCAGGAGCATTTAAAACACCTAAGACAAGTGTTCTTGATTTGCAGAAAGTATGGCATTTCTTTGAACTCAAAGAAATCTCTATTTGGCCTGGAAGAAGGCAAACTCCTTGGTCATATAATTTCAAAAGATGGCATAAGAATTGAACCTGATAGGATTCAAGCTATACTGCAAGTCCCCCATCCAAGAAACATCAAAGAATTACAAGCCTTCTTGGGAAAGATTAATTTCCTAAGAAGATTTATTCCTAACTTGGCTGAGCTAATAAGATTGTTGAACAATATGCTCAAGAAAGATGCCAAGGTCAAATGGATGATTGAGGCTAAACAAGCTTTTGAAGAAATCAAGATAGCCCTGACAAAAACGCCTGTGCTTACAAGCCCTAGTTTTGATAGAGATTTTATAATCTTCTCCTTTGCCTCTGAAAATACAATTGTTGTTGTCTTACTACAAAAGGATGACTTGGGATGTGAAAAACCTATTGCCTTTTTCAGTAGAGCCCTTAGGGATGCCCCACTCAAGTACAAAATCATGGAAAAGCAAGCATATGCCCTGGTAAAAGCCATAAAGGATTTCAGAGTTTATATCCTATACTCTCACATAGTTGCATATGTGCCGAATGCAGTAGTCAAAGACATCTTAACTCAAGAGGGAATGGAAGGCAAGAGGGGCAAATGGATTGCCAATATTCTGGAATATGATATAGAAATCAAACCAATAAAACTTATAAAAGGACAAGGGCTAGCTAAACTAATGACTGAAACTAACTTTCAAGCCCTTGACATCAATGAACTGGATAACGAACAGGAGATGGCGACTCCACAGATCAATCAAGCCTTTTTACAATCACCTTGGTATGCTGACATATGTTTCGTACTATTAAACCTGCAAGCTCCTCCAGGGTTATCCAGAACCAAGAACAGATTTCTAAAATTAAAAGCTGCAAAATTTTGTATCATAGACAATGTTTTATTTTGGAAAAATCATGAAGGTGTCCTGCTTAACTGCCTAACTTCACATGAAGCTGATAAGGTCCTTAGAGAATTTCATGCAGGAGACTGTGGAGGGCACTTATATTGGAAATCCACAGCTGATAAATCCTGAGGGCTGGATTTTATTGGCCCTCCCTGTTTACTGATTCAAAAAAGCTTGTAATGTCATGTCATAAATGTCAGATCTTTGAAGGGAAGAAAAAGTTACTTCGCTTTCCCCTCAAGCCCATTTCAACTAAAAAACCATTTCAACAATGGGGCTTAGACTTCATTGGGGAAATTCACCCTTCATCCTCAGGCCAGCATAGATGGATCCTGACAGCTACTGATTACTTCACCAAATGGATAGAGGCCATACCTTGTAGACAGGCAAATGATTCAATTATCATACAATTCCTAGAAACCAATATCCTGTCTAGACTTGGCTGCCCAGAGAAAATCATAACAGATAATGCAACTGCCTTTAAATCCAAGAGAATGATCGGCTTCTGTCACAAATATCATATCACCCTAGGTCATTCAACAGCCTATTACCCTCAAGGCAATGGCCTAGCTGAGTTCTCCAATAAAATCCTAATCAACATCATTAAAAAGGTCTTGGAGGAGAACAAAAAGAATTGGCATAAGAAGCTGGTAAATGGACTATTGGCAGATAGGTTGACCACTAAAAGATCTATTGGTACTAGCCCATATAAGTTGGTATATGGCCTGGAAGCTGTGTTCCCATCATCCCTTGGGATCCCTGTGATCAAATTGCTGCAGGAAATACAGGCTGAACCCAATGATATCCAGAGAAGGATCAATCAAACAATTCACTTACAACAAACAAGGGAAGAAGTGTATCATAGAACCCAGGTTCTACAAGAGAAGCTTAAAAAGGTGTTTGACAAAAGAACAAAAGCTGAGGACTTTTTCATAGGGAACAAAGTATTGAAATGGGACTCTAGGAGGGAAGACAAAGGAAAGCATGGCAAATTTGACTTTCTGTGGAAAGGGCCATTTGTAATTCAAGTTGTGCAAGGTAACAATACCTTCTTTCTCAAGAGTCTAGATGAGTCAAACAATGATGAAGGCCCAGTGAATGGGAGAATGCTCAAACACTACTATGATCCATGAGCATAGGATAGCCCCATATTGTACATAAATATCTATATTTTCAAGCATTTTTTCTTTTTTACAGCAGATATATAGAAGAGCAACTACAACAGATTTTGAAGAATGATCAGCAAAACCATATCAAAAATGACATAGATACTTGAAAAGCTCCATGAACAGAATTGAGCAAGGTCTACAGAGCAGAAAACCAATGATAGGCAGTGATACATGTTAGCAAAGCGTGAAATTTTAATCCTTGCACAAATGAGGTCATGAGACACTGCATACCAGCTCACTGGTTTCAGATCAAAGGTGTCAAAACTAGAGAAAACTCACCATAGTAAGAAGAGGAAAATAAGGCCATATGACCTACTGTTCTTGGCTTTCCACCAGGGAAATCCATCCCCAAGTGGAGCCACTGTTAGGTTCCTATACCAATAGGTTTCATCTTTCATGATTGACAGTGGAAGAGCTAAATATGTTCATCATTGTAGGCTGCAAAGGTTCCATATTTTGTGTACATGCTATGAAAATTAAAATATGAAAAGAGGGTATGCCTTAAAAGAATAATAAAAAGGCAAGAAAATCAAATGGTCAAGAGAAAAGTGAAAATGAACCCCAAACTAAAGACCAGGAAAGTGGCCAGTCAAAATGCCACTACTATCTTTTGGGTAGTATCATGCTCTGCAAATACTGCTGCTACTCATACTTGATGGATGGCCCAATAGTCTAAACTGGACCATGCCATGTTTAAATTGCTTGTTGCAGAATAGAGAATGTTTCCTGTCCAAATAGCTCAAGCTTGGCAGATGACTAGCTAGGTAGAGAAATGAAGGTGCCCAACTACTTAATCTGGGTCCTTGGAAGAAATAAGGGTACATTTTAGATAGGAGGGCAGTCAAAAGAAAAAGAGGACAATCAGGGTCTGCTAATTCAAGTGCACCCACTTCAAATGAAGAAAAAATGTTAGGATTACTAGGATGGGTAAGTAGTGCAAGGTTGCAGAAATGGAGGGCCATCACCAATTGGCTTATTAAGTGCAAAGACTCATGCTAGTTAGGGTATTGGCATCAAAAGCAGAGAATGGAGGACAAGCATTGGAAGCATGTCTAATTTCCCTTATTTTCCCCCAAACATCATTTACTAACACCCCCAAGGACCTTGACATCTGCTTAAGTGTCCAGTCCCACTTCACTTCATGGCAAGCTACTGGGTCAAACCATGAAGTTTAAGCATGAAAAGAAGCCACATTTTTTGTGTAAAAAATCTCTCTTATCATTTCATTTATTTTCAAATTCCTAAGTTTTACCTCTTAGAACTTAGCTTTACCCCTTCATTCACCTCACAAATCCATATTAACCACTAATGTACTATTTAGCTCCCTAACTCCCCCGCTTCCCTAATTCTATTAGAATCTATGAGAAATTTCCCAAAAAATATGTATAAATACCCTCCCCCTAGCATTATAGCTATATAACCCTCCTTTGGGAAATATTAACCTATCAGGGATTAGTATTAGCCCCCCTTTCACCCTAAAACTATGGATTTGGTCAAAAACTATGGTCAAGGGTCAAAAAATCCGAAACCCCGCCCTCATTAACCCATTTACCCCTTGTTTCCGCCCTAAATTAATTGATTATAAGTTTTTTTTAATTAAAAACATTTAAAAAATGGGCGCGCATTAACCCATAAACCCAAATCCTAATGTTTTACCCACCCCTGCAACCAATTTATTTAGAAATATTAAAATAATGGGTGGGGCCCCCTCCATTAATATGTCGTCGCATCAAGTTCACTGCCCACCGCCCGATCAACGACCCCGCCCATCCAACGGTGGGCGGTCATTTTTATATCAAAGGTGCCCGACCTTTTGCGTTCGAGGGATTGGCGGTATTGCCGTCGTACCCCCGCCACGCGTCGGCCTCCAGTGGTGTTTGGAGCCCCCCTCCCCTTGAAACCACTTACCACCCTTAGGCCCTCGAGGGAAACCACTTACCGCCCCGTCTCCCATCAGTGTGATGTCACACCGCCCATTCCGCCACCGTGCCTCCACGCCACCTCCACATTGCCTATCCGCCTGTCCACCTTGCCGCCATGTCACTGCCACCTGGGCACCCACATTAGCTGCCATGTCACCCTGTCGTACCCCGGACCATGATGACTTCAGCATGACGTCATCACCAAAAAGGCGCCAAAGGGCCAAAAATGCATAAAAAGACGCGAATTAGTCGTTATTCTTCATTCTTATTGGTTGCTTCCGGAGCTCCTCTGCATGCGAAAACGACATTCAACGATCGAAATCCAAATTTCACCCCCCAAAGTTGCTGCCACCCTCATCGTCGACCCAAGTACCTGCAATTAGTCCATGTTCGACGTCTCCTTCACCATAAAAACAAGGTATTTACCGCAGACGACCCTCTTTACCCCCATTTCTCCTTTGTTCTCCTAATTTCCTGCAAAAGAACTCTGCTAAAAGCTCCCCACTGATAAATTATCCACTAAAATTACTTAAGAACCTGGTTAAACCCCTGTGCGACAAAACTCTGGAAGAAACCCATGCCCCTCTGCAAATTCACCATAAAAACAATTGGAGAAGCCCAGCTACCGGCTAAAAACGAATATAGCAGTTCCCTCACTCATGTTATAACAAATTCCCTTGAAACAACCAGCTAATTAGCTCAAACACACTCTGGTTCTTCAAAACAGAGTGCCCCTCAGTTCATCAAAACCTGTAAAACTTACCTTATACTTGCAAGCTGCTCACTGCCAAACAGAATTTAGCAGGCATTCCTCAGCCTTTAAGTCAAGTAAAACATCCAAGTTGAAACCAGACATAGCCACTCCATCTGCACTGGATGTAGCTCCTGTGAATCCACCAAATAAAGAACTGGAAGCTATGCCACTGGTAGACAGTGATTTCCTCATCACAGACTTTGTGGCAGAGAGGAATCACTTACCGACCTTCTGCCAGCTAAGGAACAGTCACTTGGACAACAGTGACATGTATGGCATCTGGGAATCCAATCTGCCCACCTACTTCCTACCATCTGTGAATGTTTTCCCTGAATTCATTCACCTCTATGCAGAAAACTATGACCAGAAGCTCAGAGCAGTGAAGTCTACATCTGGGAGCATCCTCTTCTACATAACACCAGATTCCATCAATCAAATGTTGAACTACAAGCAAACCCAACTGTTATACCCATTCTCCATTAAGTACTTACTGGATGAGGGCTCCAAGCTCTCTAGCACAGACATTGCTGCAGTAGCCAAGAAATTCATGAAGGAAGACCGCCAACCTTCTGGACCACGTCCTTTTTCATATGCAAATTTCAATGAGGTAGGCAAGCTGCTGGTGGATATGTTAAACTCTGTGCTGGGGTTCACCACAAATGAGCATGTTGATGAAACTGTGCTAGTCATGCTGTCTGCATATAGCCTTGAGAAACCCCCTGCTATGAAGTACAATTATGCCAAATATATTGCCAACAAGATACATGACCAATTGTCAAGGTTGAAGAGGGAGGGAATATTTAAGTATTCATCATACATCTATCACCTGTTCATGTATTATCAAACAGATTGCTTCTAGTGCCCAATCAAGAAGCTAGAATCACAGGGTGAGAGGAGGTCTGTTATCTTCTGGTCTTCAGTCTTCCACCAAGTCCAGAATTCCACCTATTCATACTGTGAATTTATTGACCAATTTGTATATCAAGTCACATGCCTCTTAAAGAGGACTCCTCCTGCCAGATTGTCCAAAGATATGCAGAAAATCTTGCAGCTGTCCAGGAGTTACAAAATAGGTGATTGGTACTTGTACCAAAATCACACAATCATCAGAATCTATGGTTCTGAGCTTTGTCCCTACAGGCTCCCAAAATATGTGCCTATGAGGTTGTTTGCCCTGGAATACTATAGACAACTCATAAACTCTGATCTTACACACTTCCACAGTGCCAAGAAGAAAGCCAACCTAAAGTTTAGAGACCACCTAGGCCCATTTGTCATGAATAAGAAAGATGGTTGGCAAGAAGCTGATCAAATACTGGGGCAACAACTCAAACTCAAACGAAGCTTCTGGTGGGTCC